>BLSH010559337.1:227803-242614 GCA_018402905.1 Glandirana rugosa
GGAGTCCCCCACTTCTCCTAGTCCTCCGAGGATCAAGCACCCTATTTCGCTATCACCTTCGTGACTAGTGACTATAGGCGCTGAGATACGCTGACCTGGTTTGTCCCCTCAGCGTACTCCGGCGTATACAAACACCTGGCGAATCTGGGGGATCGAGAGGATCTCGAATGGGAATACTAGTCCACAAACTTGTCCGTCACAAGTTCCTTACCGCCTTCGGTGGTTCAAAGAACCGAAACGGATTTTCGAAACGACAAGCGATGGGGAAACTCCTTTCGAAATGATTCTCTACCCGAAGGGGCCACCACCTGGGACGGCACCTCCCCTGTTTGGTCCAGTCGCATAGAGTCGCGGATATCAGTGATCAGTGCTTCCACTATCGCTTTATCCCACGAACTAGGAGCCTCCTGATCCTCTTCACCCCCTGAGGGTGGCTCACCCTCTGACAGGTGTCCACAGCCTCCACAGGTGTGACCACTGAGGCGCTTTCTAGATCTGAATCCTCCCCTGAGGAAAGAGGAGGGGGTGGGCACTTCTGGGGGCCCCTCGGAACGGACACCTCTGCCCGGGGAAGGAACTCCCCAAACACCGCCCTCAGCTGTTCCAAGGACACTAATGATCCCGGGGTGGACTGTATCTGCAGGTATACCTGCCATAGAATTGTCGGCCTCTGACATCTCAGCCCGGCACCCCCGCTGTGTAACCACCACCTCTACCCCACCAATCAGCCAGGGAGACCCGGGCGGATTACACCCACCGCTACCAGCACCCAGGAAGTGGCAGCTATACTTGCTGTTTGATGCCTCAGCACTCCAACCGAAGAGCAATGCCCACGAACTGCTGCACGTCAGGAGCTTGTTACTGTGTGTCAGCCATGCTGTCCAAGCAAAAACCGGAAGCCCACATCCATTTTTAAGGACTTCCTGCACAAGGACTGCAGTTCTCCCAAACGACCACTGGAGGCCGCCAGAGAGCAGGCTGGAAACCACATGGTTCTCAAACAATGGACGCTGCCATTACACACGTGCGGTCGGCCACGAACGAGCGGTGCTCCAAAATCCAATGGCGACGACCCACCTAACACATTGCTCCGGACGGTCGGTGCAGATTTGAACGGTTAGTGCAAAGATGCCTGCGGGGGATTGAGGGGGGAGGGGGAGTGGGGGGGGAGGTCTCCAACAGACCCCCACCGGCTGACCACCACAGAGCTGCCCAGGTGCCCACTCTCCATGCCTCTAGGGCGGAAGAGGGGTTCACTCACCAATCCGACGGGCGCATCGGGTAGCCACCTGGAGCAGACCTACCTCCCCACAAGAAGGCATGCTGCTAGCCAGGCCACTGGACAGGCGAACCAGTCACTGGTCTCTAGTGGGTTTTAGCCACTGGCCGCCCGCACAAAACGGGCGCTATGCGGTGGGCCCCCCTAAGGGGGTTCGCATAGTGTTGGCCGGACTGGAGAAAGATTAGGATTCGAGATATCCTCTATACCACCAGCCAGCTTCTTGATAGCAGTCTTCCTTAGAAGAATCTTCAGGAGACCGCTGCTCCCATAGGGAACCAGGTCTACTCCTTGCACTAGGCAAATAAAAACTGATGTGCTGTACAGAGCAGGGGGATTATATGCTAAGGTGAGGACCGCCCCCTGGGAGGGGCCAACCTACACTTTTGTTTGTTTTGCCTAGGCTACTCCTCCTACTAATTAGCACAACTGTATATATATATATATATATATATATATATATTCAGCAGCGGCCACTTCATTAGGGGCGCAGGGATGCCACCTATGCGCCCGGCCCCTAATCTACATGTAGGGCACCGGATGCATGGATTTGAATGTTTTTTTTTTTTGAAGCACATGATTAGAGCCTGAGGCTCTGATTGGCTTAAAAAAAAGGTGGGCTTGGGGCGCAGAGCACTGCACCCTGAGCCCACCCACTTGTGTGACAATAGTGAATTAATATTCGCTATTGTCTTCCTGCTTCTCCTCCCAGCCATTCAGGAAGCGGGTCTTAAGACCCGATTGGCTGAGAGGAGAAGCAACCGTATTGGCCGGTACCGGGGAGGATGAACGGGGAGATCCGGGAGATGGCCGTCCTTATTGGAGCGATCTCTCTGCTCTACATTGGCACCAACACACAAGCCAGAGCCCGACCACGTGAGTATAACCCACTGAGGGGGGTTGGGTGGTTTGTTTGCCACCCTCCTCAAAAAATGGAGCACCAGCCACCAATGTATATATATATATATATATATATATATATATATAAATTAATAATAATAATATGTCCTAAAATAATATCGCGGTTGTCAAACGCGTCGTGAAATGTTTTACTTCCGTCTGTCATGTCAATGTGTATAATAATAATAATTAAATATATATATATATATATATATATATATAAATAATGAGTCACTTCCCCCTCTATTTGGATATAGCACCACTGAGTTCCTCTATTGCTTACCTCCATATGCCACTGTTGCTATTCCTTTCTGTCCTGGTGACCTAATTCTCACTTGCATTAACAGCATCATGAAATATAGCTATATTAGAATGTACTAGCATGTGGTTTGTCTGTAATGGATGTTTTGTACTAGAAATATTCAGTATGTTTGGGAGGATTCTGTGATTTCTCTACTGCAACATGGTGTATAGAGTAGTAGCAGTAGATACAATACCGCTGTTCAGCCAACCATGGCTCATGCTCCTTGAACAATAAAGTTAGTCAGAGTCATAAACTGCATGTATCATTTTTTACCCAGAAATAACTTGGTGCTTCCCCCACAGCAGTCATATGATCTGCTATGGCTATATTTACACCCTTGAATTCAGTCATAGACATTAGAGATGCTAGTTTTTCTCCAAAATAGTAGTCACATATTTATTGCAAAGGGAGAATAAAGGGGGAGACTCATGCAGACAGCCCCAGTATCAAGGTATATAGTAGCAAACAAGAAAGGTTTGATAACCTGACATGTTCATGAAAATACACATTGAGGCTGTCCAGTACTTCCCCACTGACACTGGATTGTCCTGCAATTTGGTTCAAAAAGTCCAAACTGGGAGATTGACATCTAATGTCTATAGGTACCTTACATCTATTTAAAAAGATCTCCATTCCACAGAGAGGTAAGCAGAAGGGGTAGATAGTCCCCGTCCTCTGAATCCACTTGCAAAGGTTTCTGATAAAGTCCACTAGTTGTACCTGCAGTGTGCTTCAGTATGTATTCTGTGCTCAAACTTTGACTGGGAAAATGAAGGAGCCAGACCGAACAGCGACTGCAGCCAGTCAGCTGAGGTCACCATGCAGGTATTCTGAGAGCTGCAGGATGCTGGCTGTCAAGCAACAATAGTTAGCAGAGGGAGATTTACCCATCCATGCCTTATAGCGTGGATGTGGGAATCTATGGATTACTCATCAGCAGGAAAAACTAAAGTCATTAGGCTGTCTCTGTTATCTGGCTAAGTTATGTAAATATCGGGGCTAGGGTGATAGAAATACAAAACCTTTGGCAGATAAAACAGCTCTCACATATGTATTATACTTTTGTATTTAGCTGTTTGCCTGGAGTTCAGCCTTAAAGTACTTGCAAAGGCAGAGGGTTTTTTATCTTAATGCATTCTAAGATAAAAAAAACTTCTGTGTGCAGCAGCCCCCCTCAGCCCCCTATACTTCCTGAGCCCTATCTCTATCCAGGGATGTGCAAGAGTGCCTCGGTCATCCGGGACTCTCCCTCTTGATTGGCAGAGACACAGCAGTGGTGTCATTAGCTCCCACTGCTGTTAATCAAAGTCAGTTAAGTAATCAGGAGAGGGGGGGCAGGACTGAACCAAGGCTTGATGTCTGAATGGACACATAAAGCAGTGGCTTGACTCAGGTGCCCCCATAGCAAGCTGGAGATAGGGGCCAGGATCACCGGAAAGGGACCCAAGAAGAGGAAGATCTGGGCTGCTCTGTGCAAAATTATTTCGCGGAGCAAGTAAGTATACAATGTTTGTTATTTTTAAAGAAAAAAAATAGACTTTAGTATCACTTTAACTGCCAATGTGACTGTTTGCAGAAGACCTTCAGTACACAGACAGCAACTAGTAGGGTGAATAACTATGATTACCTGATCTGCTGGCCTGGTAGGACCTTAACTTGTCAGGGAATTGTCAGGACCCTGAAATGTTCTGAAGGTGCTGGCTGAAAAATGTTGAAAAAAAGTTCAGAGGTTGTTTGTACAGGGCTCATTCCTGCAGATTAGGCATATTTAAGGACTAATTCCAGCCCTAAAGAACTAAAGCCTAGTACACACCAGTAGTTTCTTTTTTCATTCAACCCAGCAGGGCTGAAAAAAAACCTGACAGCTTAGGAGGAGCCGCTGTACTAACTATCCAATGTTAGTACAGCGCTCTTCCCTGCTGTGCTACTATGTTCTGATAAGGGGACAGCCCCCCAACAGAACACTCTACCCAGCGCTCTCAGCCAAGTAGGTCTTTTTTGATCATGCCCTATGCCGAACCGGCTGCAGTGCACACAGGCCAAATGTCAGCTGGTTTCTATTGAACCAGCTGATGTCATTCGGCTCATGTGTACTAGGTTTTAATCTTCGTTTTTTGTTAAACTATATTCATATGGGAAATAGGGAGGTGTCAAGGTCACACTCTATCTTAGAGCCTCTACCAGAAGTGACTGCCACACATTCTGAAAGGTCTAGTGTTATTGCTGCTATCACTACAAATATTTACAGGAATCCTAATTATTATTTCCAGGTTTTTTTATATGCCAAAAGGGCCCATGTTTGTAGCAGTGAACTACTCCATCATTCAGAGAATATTGTTCGTGATGGGGATGTTTTAAATGACATAGGTGTTATTATGGTACTAGTAGTGTTTCACAAGAAAAAGTTTGTTTTTAGGTTTCCTGGTCCCGGGCCAAAATGTAAACTACATACTACAGCAAAGTTAACTCCATGAAGTGTAATTTTAATAATCAATCGTTTTATAACTTAATCTATAATTTGGCTTCATCATTTATAGTGTATTTGTATCAGAAATAAAACAGAATGAAACAGTAGTAATGGCTGCATATCTTACCAGATTCCCATCTGCACTGCTAAGCGTAAATATGCCTTATTTGTGACGTCAGTCACTTCCATTTAGTGTGATCCTCAGTATTAAGGATTGAGTGATATGTTGATTAAAAATGGAAAGAGCTGAGTGAGTTAAGGAGACATCTTTAGTAGTAATTACTTTGGAATGACAATCTTGCTGAATAGAAGAGATTTTGTGTCTCTGAATCAGCATAAGCGAGCATAAGTAGATTTGAGAATTACTGATGGCAGGATTGTATTCAGCTCAATGCTTAATAATATATATTTTTTTCAATGTCCTGTAATTTCAGTTGTGGACAAAGCACGGAAGATGAGATTAGAGACAATACCACAGTGTTCACAAGGATCCTGGATCGTCTCCTAGATGGCTATGATAACCGCTTAAGACCGGGATTGGGAGGTTGGTAATTGTTTTTAATTCCGCAATTGTGCGTAATCACATAATATCTACAAAGTTGCCAAAGTACACATGACTGTACATGTGCTAAAAATGAATCACATACCATTTATACTTAGCAGGGAAATGTATGAAGTGCAGTAAACCATAGCAACAAATCAAAACTAATTTGTATTGCTCTTATTTAAAATATACTTGCCAAGAGAGACATATTGATGGAATTTTTCTACAAGGAAAGCTTATCTGGCTGTGATTGACTCCAGAACAAGCATGCAGCAAATAAATGTCTAAAACAAGTTTTAATTTTGTACTGTACATCTACATTTGTTGAGAATCAGTGGCGCAGAAAAAATTGAAGCCACAGCAAGGTGAGGACTGCAATAAAGCTTATCTCCAAGCTAAAGTAAATAAACCATTGAAATATATACCTATGGTAGTTGTTTAAGCTGACAAAGGATTTGCATGAGTGTTCATCCAGTCCTGAGATTTATAAAGTACTGCAAGACAGCACCACCAAGTTAGTTATCTGATATTCAAATACTAGTGTTTAAGTTGCACTAAACTGTTTAAAAAGAAAAAAAAATCTAGTATGTATTACGCAGTCTCTTAACTCCTCATCTGAAATCCCCCTGGAAATATAAAGCTGCCTGCTTTGGGGGTACACATGCAGAGAGCTGTGCTGTGTACATCCATAGACACAAACAGGGCAGCTTGGCCCAGCACCCTGCTCCCTCCTTACAGGATTTGACTGACAGCAGCAGGAGAAAATGGCTCCCACTGCTTTCAATATGTCCTGTGAGAAGAGGAACAGAGACCAGCACTTCTGTAGCTGGGCAAAGCACTGGATTAAGATAGGGCTCAGATAAATATTAGGTGGGGGCAAGGAACAAGCAGAAGGTCATTTTTTAACCTTAAGGCTCTTTTCACACGGGCGCTATACTCAGACAATGCTTTCCTATGGCCCCATTTACACTCTGCATTTAGCAATGGTTTCATTACAGAAGGTTTTGTGTGATTAGAAAAAATAGATTTGACTGCATCCAGGAACGATGTAATGCAGCTATCTGCACATAACTGCAGGTAAAAGCAGTGCACTGTGTTGCCTGCAGATAACAGCGGCAACAACCAAAGAAAATCAACAGGAAGCACATCAGAAATGTCAAGAATGTTCCAGTGCAGCTAAGCGCAGCTGCATGTAAACGCACATAAACGCAGCTAATCGCAATGTACAACTACAAGTGATCGTTGTGCCTGGAGTCTTGGAATTTAAAAAACAAAACATGCTTTTAACAGCGGCAGAACAGCCGCCCGTGTGAAAGGGGCCTAATTCAGGGATTGCATTAAGGTAAAAAAAAGTCTTGGCCTTATAACCACTTAAAAAAACCTTCTATTGATCTCACACTCCTTCAAACCTCAAACTTTCTTCTGATAGCTGCAGCTACAGGCACCATTCAGATATTGTTTTTTTCAGCTAGCGATTCTGTGTAAGATAAAAGTGGTCTTAGCGGCAGATTCACCGCAAGATCACTTTTATCAGAGGCGGGAGAGGTGCCCCCCCTCCTGCCGCTTTCCCATCATCTCCGCCGCTTACCGGATCTGCCAGCAGCGGCAGAGATGATCGGATCCTCTCCCCCCAGTGTCCGTGAGCCGACTGAGCTGCTGAAGCCACTCACTCGGCTCCATAACACAGCAGGGCGGAAATGACGTCAGAAGTCACTTCCGCCCAATGGTCTTAAAGGGCCCATTTTTTTGGGGGCTTTTATTTTTTTTCAAATTTTTTTTTTGCATTTTAGTGTAAATATATGATCTGAGGTCTTTTTGACCCCAGATCTCACATTTAAGAGGACCTGTCATGCTTTTTTCTATTACACGGAATGTTTACATTACTTGTAATAGGAATAAATGTGATCACATTTTTTAAAAAAAAAAGAACAGTGTAAAAATAAAAAGTAAAAAGCAAAATAAATAATTAAAAAAAAATTTTTTAAAGTGCTCCGTCCCGCCGAGCTCAGGCACAGAAGCGACCGTATATGTAAGTCCCGCCCACATATGAAAATGGTGTTCAAACCACACATGTGAGGTATCGCCGTGATCATTATAGCAAGAGCAACAATTCTAGCACTAGACCTCCTCTGTAACACAAAACTGCTAACCTGTAGAATTTTTTAAACGTCGCCAATGGAGATTTTTAAGTTGCAAAGTTTGTCACCATTCCACGAGTGGACACAATTTTGAAGCATAACATGTTGGGTATCATTTTACTCGGCGTAACATTATCTTTCACAATATGGAAAAAAATTGACCTAACTTTACTGTTTTCTTATTTTTTAACTAAAAAAACTGAATTATTTTTAAAAAAATGTCAGGCTTGGAAGACCGCTGCGCAAATACCGTGTGACATAAAGTTTTGCAATGACCGCCATGTTATTCTCTAGGGTGTTAGAAAAAAATATATATAATGTTTGGGGGTTCTAAGTAATTTTATAGCAAAAAACCTGTTTTTAACCTGTAAACACTGAACCCAAAAAACAGGCTCGGTATGGAAGTGGTTAAAGGGTGGCTACGGTCATTCTCCATGGTCCCACTGAATATAGAACTGTAGATACCCTCTCTTGCTTGCTCCTGAGATGGACTAGGGACTATAGACTATGGACTAAGTGATTTGTAGTGCACAAAGAGCAGTGCACATGGCTGCAACTGATGTCTACTGCTCCTTCCAAACAAAAACAAGTAAGAATGAAAAGAAAAATAGAATACAAGAGCAATAATTAGTGGATGCGTATGGATTATTTTTGGAAAATAAGGAGATTGTAAGTGTCACTATAAGCAACACAGCTAAGTCACCTCTGCCCTCAAACTTTGATTGGACAATGAAGGACCAGCAGCAAATTGGTGAGCTTATTTCTCTGCTCTTTTCTCTTGATTTCTTGCTCCTTGTCAGTATATTTGCATGCAGTACACCTAATTAGCTCCCGGTGCTCCCTTTCCTTTCCAAGACTTTTACTGCAAGGGAGATCATAAGAGGGTAACATCAAATTCAGTAATTACACTGGTTGCATTTATTAATGGGCATTTTTTTAAAGCAGTTAAGCTGACATTCACCAGACAATCACTGCAGATGAATCTTCATGATACATATGTTTTAAATGAGATATCATTCATTCATCACTGAAATTCATCTTCACATCTTTTTAAATATCAATGGACACAAAAAATGACAGCGCTCCTAAATCCCCTTTTCTCCCTCCTGAAAAAGAAAACAAGTCACACCCACTTAATCTTGCATGCATGCAAATATATCAAGTCCAAAATGTGCTTTCTAGAAGCAGTCTCAACTTAGCTCTTCACTTTCTGGGTTTTGTCAAAACCCTGAACATATTGAGCTTGATTGAATTTGTGCTGTCCCAGCTCACTGGGCTCCAAGCCTCAGCAATAGACCATGACCAATGGTATTTTTTTGTGTCTATTAATATCAGTTGTGGCCAGAAGGTGAGTGGAGTTGGTCAGCAGCTCTAACTAGGATTTAGCTCATCTTGCATTTTGTACTATTGGCTTATTTTAAAATATACCTTCCTATCATTTTTAATGAGTGCACAACTGCAATAATTGGTGTTGTCAGCTAGATTACAGCCACACACATTTAAGACAGTTTAGACCTGTTCTCTAAAGAAAAATACACTGAAGGTTAACCTGAAAGACTTAAACATGAATCTAATTGTCAAGCATTTAGAATATCCTGTACAATTTTGGAACCCTGTTAATCAGAAGAAGTTAGGGTAACTTGAGATGGCTCACTGAAATACATTGATGGAAATCAACAAAGCTGCTTTGCCACTCTTCTGGTGTTAATTCATATTGTTAATGTGATATGCCAAATTCATGAAGCAACTGTGACAGTTTTGGCTTTGACTCATATTCAGGTAGTTCTAAAATGCACCACTTTTACATTGTGGCATAATGAATGTGCTAAATTCAAAATAAAATACCAACAATTTATATCTTACGAAAGTGGAGTTAATTAGGACCAACTCTTTCTTGGCGTATAGAGAGGGACCCTGGCACAGACAGATTTTGTGAAAAAATCTTGTGTGTGTTTTAAAGTGGTGCAGTGCCAAATTCAAGTACAAGCTCCAAACAGGTACATGAATTTGGCACATGCTGCATCACTTTTAGAATGCACCTGAGACACTTTCAAAAAAATCTGTCTGCACCAGTCTTTATAAATTTGAGGGACTATCCCTTTCCCTTTGTTAAAAAAAGTAGATATCGGATAGTATTTAAAGCTTATTATTCCACTGCCCTGGTATTCAGCATCAAATATGTGACAAAGCTGGAACTGCATACTTTACAGTATACTAGGACCAATAATGCGAGAAGGCAAGTCTTGGTGAGATTAGTTCAACAAGACTTTCTAATCCATTATCACTTGCAGTCACCAGAATATTGATATTAAAATGCAATGTGTTACTTTTGTCATTTTGCTTGTCTGCAACAATCGTTTCCAGGGGATCTAGTAATAGCACCATTGCCCTTTTTTACACAATAATTATTATTATAATAACAGCAAGGCAGTAAGATTATTGTACATAATGTAATACTGTAAATAATTTTAGCACCTGCATTGTTTTTATTATAAATGTACTGATAAAATATGAAAGATTGTATTTAACATTCTGTACCAATAATCGGCTCTTCCACATCTATCAATAGCTTCAAAAGCCAACTGATATCTTCTTAGGTTTGCATTGATGTATGGGATTCTCACTATTTTTATTTTTTTAATTGACTGATATATTGACTAGGCGTTTGCCACGGAATAATGTTTTGTCAATTCTAATGTAGACTGTGTCTACTCTAGTATAGGTAACTTGTTAGCCTGGAATACACTGTAAGTGCCAGTATGGCAAGCTTTAATAATCTATTATACCCTTTTAAAGAACAACATAGTTGCTATAACTAGCATAGACACATTCCTGCAGCTTTTTAAAATGGAGTCAAGCATTACTTTTTAAAATGTAAGTGTCAGTGACAGCTACCATATACTGAGACAAATCTATCGTGGGATAGAAGGCAGCAGGCACACATCTACTCATACAAAAAATTTAATCCAGACTGAAATTTTTGGATAAATAATAGGGTAAATAATTATTGGTTTAATAATAATTTAACGTTAACTTATTAACTTAGTAAATCACTTATTATTTTAATATACTCATTCTCCAAATAATAACAACACTTAAAGCACAGCCCAGCCACTATGGCTCGGTCCAAAAATATTTTATTTTCTGAATTTGAAAACAATTTTACCCTAACTAACAAGAGGGATGAGAAGCATACCTCCTGTCACTTAACCCCCAGCCATTCTCAATGCGATTTTGAAAATTGAGGTTCAAAATATCATGTCCTATTTCGGACAAATGTATGCCATCATCCCGATAAAGACCTAGCAACCCTCCCTCTACTTCTATATGTCTATAAGAAAAACCTATCGGGTATACTAAAATTTTTTGAATCTTCCTACTAATACACTTTCAAATTTTTTCGAAAGGTCACAATTAGAAAGATTCAAGCCAGCCAGCCTTTGGACAATCTCTGAAAATACTATTACTGTTTGTGGGAAGGCTAAATGTGTTTGTCGTATGGTTTGTTGAATTCTGAGCATTAAATCCAGGGTTTTTACTTTATCAATTCCTCCCAAATAAATAATAAAAATACCAGGTTGCGGCCAATAATTAAACAATCTCCCAAATTCAAATTGTAAATCTTCCCAAATCATTCCTTTCCAGCCTACCCAATATACTTTAAATAAAGAAGGATTGAAGCCTAAATTAGCCAAATAATTTCTGGTAGATGCTCTCTTCTTTGCCCAATAAACAAACGAGTGGCCGAGAATCCACACTATACATTTCTTGAAAACATAGTTATACTGATATCTTGTTAAAGAAGAACCATTTATATGAACAAATAACGTATCACTAAGACTTGGTCTTATTGACAAATATTGTTTTAGAAGTGTTACTGGACAAATATCAAGACTAGGACATGGGCTTAAAATTATCTATTGTCCTTTGCCGAATTTATCTGTCTTGCACTGCGGAAGAAAAATTTTCATTTGGTTTTCAACAACAATTACATTATTAATTTTCATACCCATGTGATCATTTCTCGCCACAGATACCACCTCAGATATGCAGAAGGCTCCAAAAAACAGCAGTGAAAAAACTGCTTTAAACAGAAATGACTCATATTCAGAAAAACAAACAAGTGGTGTGATATTATATAACCTCACCAAAATTTCTGTTGAAAAAGGTGACCACTTGTCCGAATAAAAATTTGATTTTTTTGTAACCCTTTAAGGCCTTTTGGACAGAAAAAAAACTTAAGCAATGTGATAAAGAATTTAATATAAGAAAAAACTAAACACCTGCTAATTTCTTATTTATATGAGCCCAAGAATATGTTTTACTCATCAAATTATTAAGAAATAAAAGTACCACTTGTTCAGATACAGAACCATTAGCCAAATTATTATCTCATAAGAAAGAAGTCCATGACCTCCAGGATGAAACATAACTTAACCAAGTGGATTTGGTCAATGAACGTTGGATATAATCGGACACTAAATCAGCTCCCATAAATTCTGAGGACATGGAACTCCTTTGCAAGTCCCCTTCTGGCCTCAGTCGGTAAAATTGGTCCATCTGGAGACGAGAAAGAGAGTCTGCCAAACTATTTTCTTTCCCTGGAATAAAATGTGCTTTAATCCACAAGTTTGGAGATACACATTTAAAGACCAAATATTTAAAAAATGTATTTACTGGCAGAGATTTTGTGGAAAGACAGTTAATTGCAAATACTACTCCTTTATTATCAGTACAGACAAGTAAATATCTATTTTGTAATGCTGGACCCCATATTTCTATGACAACTATAATTGGAAATAATTCCAATAATACTATGTTCTTACAAAGCCCCATTGCTTTCCATTTATCTGGTCAACTGGCTGCACACCAATGCATTTTCAAGATCTCTGAAAAACCCAATGATCCTTCCTCTTCAGTAAACAGAGCAAATGCCTCACTGGTTATAAATTCAAATTGCCATACTGTCTTCCCATTGAAATTTTCAAGAAATTGAAACCACAATAACAGATCATCTTTTACTTCACTCGTTAAACGAACATGAGAGAAGGGAGTCTTAAGTCCTTAAATGACAGTGTATAGGTGTCTAGAAAAAAATCTACCTATCAGAATAATACTGGTCGCAAACGTTAATAATTCCAGCAGTGACTGCATTTCTTTTAAAGTAATTTTCTTTTTTCTAATGAATGTCAGAAGTAATTGGGAAATGTTTTTAATTTTTTCCAAGGGTAGTCTAAATTCCATATTTATGGGATCTATCATTATTCCTAAAAATTCCAAGCATGTTACTGGACCAACTGTTTTTTCTTCCGCTAATGCAGTGGTTCTCAACTCCTGTCCTCGGGACCCACCAACAGGCCAGGTTTTCAGGATAACTGAAATACATCACAGGTGATATCATTTGCTGCTCAGTGATTGCAGTGTTCTAGTCTGCATACCCCAAGGTAATACTTAAAATCTGCCCTGTTGGTGGGTCCTGAGGACCGGAGTTGAGAACCACTGCGCTAATGGTACATTCAAATAACTTCAAATAGCAAAAAAAGTATGTAGTAAATAATTGCAGTCTACAGAATCTGTCTTTCCTGAAAATAAAAAATAATTTAGGTAATGTGCTATTAAACTGAACTAGTCTCTTTTTTAGTTACCCACTCCAAAAAGGTTGAAAAACCTCAAAGTAAAAAATGCCAGAGAGCATCCCATGGGAAGGTATTGGCATTTATCTATGTAATAATTTTTATTAAAATAAATACCTAATGAATTAAAACAATCTGGGTGTAAGGGGAGTAGTCTAAAAGCAGATTTTATATCAGCTTTTGCTAATAATACCCCTTAACCCAAAGTTCTTAGCTTTTCTATAGCAGTATCAAAAGATACATAAGATACTGAGGATTGTGCAGGGTCAATTTGTTCAGTTAACCAGTTGCTGACCGCCTGCTGTGGCTTGACGGTGGCAACTTGGTTCGTTATCGCAAACCGCCGTCACCTGATGGCGGCTGTGAGATCGCACACTGTGAGCGCACGCGCTGCCGGAGGCATTCGCGCACATTCACTGTGTTCCAGGGGGGCCAGGGAGCGGGTAGGGTGGACTCGATCTCTGCCAGCTACCTGTGATCACCCCCCCAAAGTGACAGAATAGGGTCCGTGTATGTAAACACGGATCTCCGTTCTGACAGAGTGAGAAGAGATGTGATTGCAGGCTTCCTGTATATGGGAGCCGTGATCACTCTGCTCCCTCAGCCAGCCCAGCCCCCATACAGTTAGAACACACTGAGGGAACACAGTTAACCCTTAGAGCGCCCCTGCAGGTTAACCCCTTCACTGTCAGTGACATTTACAAAGTAATCAATGCATTTTCATAGCATTAATCGCTGTATAAATGCCAATGGTCCCAAAAAAGTGTCAAAATGGTCCGACATGTCCGCTGCAATATCGCAGTACCGCTAAAAATCAGATCGCAGATCGCCGCCATTACTAATAAAAAAGAAAAAAAATAATAAAACCCCCATAAATTTATTCTCATCATTTGTAAATGCAGCAACTTTTGCGCAAACCAGTCAATAAACGCTGATTGCATTTTTTTTACCAAAAATATGAGGAAGAATATAAATCGCCCAAAACCCATGAAAACAATGGTTTTTTTGTATTTTTTTTTTTGATATGTATTATAGCAAAAAGTAAGAAATTTTGTTTTTTTTTGCAAAACTTTTTTTTGTTTATAGCGGTGATCAGAAATGACGCAAAGGTTATCAAATACCACCAAAAGAAAGCTCTATTTATGGGAAAAAAAGGACGCAAATTTTGTTTGGGTACAATGTTGCATGACTGTGCAATTGTCAGTTAAAGTGACGCAGTGCTGAATTGGAAAAAGTGCTCTGGTTCTAAAGTGGGAAATCCTTACGGGGCTGAAGTGGTTAAAGAGCTACCATATTGAAATAATAAGTGGTGAATTAATCTTTATGCTTGTGGCTCTTTCTTTGGAATTATCCCTAACGGAGAAATTCTTAAGTTCTTAAAAGGAGGTTGTTCAAAGGGGCCTGCCATTCTTCCTTTGATTTCACATGAGCCTTCCGTGTATGGGGCCTGTTTGTGCTCAGCAGGGATCACCGATGGATGACAGATCTATCTCCATTCACTGATCAGTGATGGAACTGTCAGAACGCTGCTGTCCTCTATGGAGAT
>BLSH010559337.1:244579-254748 GCA_018402905.1 Glandirana rugosa
TATATTTGTTTCAGAAAAGACTTAACATTCGTGTAAAGTCTATTTTTTTCTTCTGACGTTATGACGTTCTGTCGACGGTACAAAATATACATACTTCCTTACATTACTAGTGAAAGACAACGAAACACTGATATACAGTCGACAACTGTCGACGTGATTTAACATGATGTCGTACAATTTTTATTCTCTGTCAGAAAAAAGAATTTTAGTCTTATCAGTTTGTCTTGAAGTTACTTACTTTAGTTAATCCTCCATATCTAATGATTTTTACTGATGATATGTGTCACCTTCGTCTTTTCTATACCTCCTAATTGATTTCATTCATTGAAGTTCTGTTTGACTATTCTGATTTTAAGAAAAAAGACTGTCTCTTATTTTTAACATGCTGTAGTACAATTTAGTGCAGCTGCCAACAGCTGACATATAGTCACAAAGCAACAGAAAGTGATCATTACATTCCTTCATACATATAAAACATGGCAGCTGTCTTGCAGTATTGCAGTCTTCTTTTTTTATCTGAAATGTGCTTACAATTCAGAAAAGACTTTGTTTATATTGAAACTAGTATAATAAATGTTTGAAGTAAACATGTCAAGTGAGAAAGATGGGGCGACTATTGCTGAATTCCTTCTGAAAATGCTAGCTACTTAGCTGTGATGCCAAATCACTGACTTTAATTCTTTCAGAGTCAATAACCAATAATAAATATATAGTTCAAGAAAGTCAGAGAAATGTCAGAAAAGTCTTACCTCCATACTTGTTACAGAGTAGGGACTCAAGGCATCTATCGGTCAGCATGATTGCCAAGAAACTAGTATTTTCAATACAGGAACACCAAATTAAAAAATAGACCAGACTATATGGTAAGTTAATTAAATAGTAAACCTGCATAAAATATCAGCATTTTAACTTGCTTGTGCTACTTTATGTGTACAACATATACTATGACTGCAAGACCTGGGAATTGAAAACTTACTTACAGTAGATTGCCTTTTTCAAGTTGTGCAGTAGTGCTTATTATAATGTGCCCACTATTAGTATATAGTATTCTGTGGAGACACACAGTGATACAAATTTTATTAATTAAATAGATATGCTTTTCTTGCATTTTTCCAGTTAAGAATGCAATGTTCTAACTAGCCACTTGTACCTCTATGTGTATCTTGGTAGAAACATCTGTTTGTGCCCTAGCTGCAGGCATTACACATACAAGCTGAAAGGCACATTGAATGATCACCACACCAGTAGTAAGCAATAAACAGCTTGCTATTAGTGATTGTGTTCAGGGGTGTTGTTTGCTGGCATTTGATGTGTTTTAAACACATGTTAAAAACAGCTCAGTGGATTCCCATTTACGACAATGGTACAGAGTGGTTGACAAGTCTGAGACTGCAGTTGACCTACATTGCATTTCTTTGAATGCAGCATACCCTACTGAAGATACAATTGCATTGCAGGTAAAGCAGATCAAACACAGCCATTTGTATTGAGCGCATGTGCTTGAGCTGCATTGATTTTAAAAAACTGTGTTTGATAGCCATGCTCCTGTACACAAGCAGTAACTATTTTATTGGAGAAATAAGGCTTGTGGAATCTGATTGTCTGCTTTGACCTATATTTTACTATATGCACTATATTGTCAAAAGTATTGGGACAACTACACGCACATGACGTTTATTGGCATCCCGGTCTTAGTCCGTAGGGTTTAATATTGAGTTGGCCCACCCTGTGCAGCTATAACAGCTTCAACTCTTCTGGGAAGGCTGTCCACAAGGTTTAGGAGTGTGTCTATGGGAACATTTGACCATTCTTCCAGAAGCGCATTTGTGAGATCAGGCACTGATGTTGGACAAGAAGGCTTGGCTCGCAGTCTCTGCTCAAATTCATCCCAAAGGTGTTCTATCGGGATGAGGTTAGGACAGTGCAGGCCAGTCAAGTTCCTCCACTCTAAACTCTCTCATCCATAGCTTTATGGACCTTGTTTTGTGCACTGGGTTGCAGTCATGTTGGAACAGGAAGGGAATATCCCCAAACTGAAATTGTCCAAAATGTCTTGGTATGCTGATGCCTTAATAATTTCCTTCACTGGAATTAAGGGGCCAAGCCCAACCCCTGAAAAACCCCACATCATAATCCCCCCTCCACCAAATGATTTGCGCTTCTGGAAGAATGGTCAAACATTCCCATAGACACACTCCTAAACCTTGTGGACAGCCTTCCCAGAAGAGTTGAAGCTGTTATAGCTGCAAAGGGTGGGCCAACTCAATATTGAACCCTATGGACTAAGACTGGGATGCCATTAAAGTTCATGAATGTGTAAAGGCAGTTGTCCTAATACTTTTCACTATATAGTGTATCTAGGAAGTTTCCATGCAATCTGAAATGCATATTTTTTATGACGGCACCTTCTTCAATGCCCGTATAAATGAGGGGTTGTAAAACAGATGCTTTTCAAAGGTACTATAAAAAGGAAAATGCTTTTAAATCTTGACCATGTACAATTTTTACAGGTAGCCCCCCCTAGTGACTTGGATATGCCAAATTTGGAAGATGTTAACTCTCCTTCAAGGTTGTTGAACCAATTCCTGCTGAAGGCCTTCCTTATCAGGCAATGACAAGAGGCCAGAAACTAAAGCCTCGTACACACGATGCGACGATCGTACGATCGAACAGCCCAAACCATATGTTGGCTGTTGTATCTTGCATACTGACATGCACTAAGCGATTGTATGACCAAGCCGAACGTAGTGACGTGTTACAAGCGTATAAAGAGGAAGTTCGGGTGCATGTAATTTGTGAATTAGGAACGAACGGAAACTTCCGGGCGTTCCTGACTTCTGAGCATGCGTGTTTTGCACAGTACAACTTGTTGGACCAACTTCTCTGTACACACGGTACAACGGTCGTAAGACCGCTTGTTGGTACAACCAAAGTTTTCTAGTCTGCTCATCCAACTTCTGTTCGACCGTCACACATAGGCTGTTCTAATTGTGCGTACTAACGGTCGGATGATCGTACAACAAACGGTCGTATGACCGTTTTCATACGACCGTCGCATCGTGTGTACGAGGCTTTAGTCATTTAATTCAGGGCTCACTTCTACACAGCTTTAGTGCTGTCAAGGAGCCTTTCTTCGCACCAGTAGCTCCAGGCACTGCCTCCAGGTTTCTACTGCAACACCGAGGTCCTAGAGACTGTAGGGCACAAATACATTTCAGGAGAAAAGGATAAATGCATACAACCCACGCCACAGTGATGGTGACTCATTGGCAGGCCAACTACCACAATTAAAACTAGAACACACTATGGCTTTGAAAACCTTTTCTACTCTCCACTCCTCTCAGTTTTCATCCCACCCCATTATAGACACAGAGGGGTTGATTTACTAAAACTGGAGAGTGCAAAATCTGGTGCAACTCTGTAGAGAAGCCAATCAGCTACAAGGTTTTTTAGATTTTGCACTCTCTAGCTTTAGTAAATAGGCCGGAACAATGTCCAGTTCAGATTTCATTTGACTAGCTTTACTGTAACATAACTTGCTAGCAAACAATGTTTTCTTCACAAAGAGGAATTTCAACAGGCGACTTAACCACATCAGTACTGGGCACGAAAACCCCCTTCCTGTCCAGGCCATTTTTCAGCTTTCAGCGCTATCACACTTTGAATGACAATTACTCAGTCATGCAACACTGTACCCATTTCAAATTTGCGTCCTTTTTTTCACACAAATAGAACTTTATTTTGGTGGTATTTAATCACTAGTTTTTTTTTATTTTTTGTGCTATAAATAAAAAAAAGATTGAAGATTTTGTGAAAAAATGCCTTTTTCTTTGTTTCTGTCATAAAATTTAGCAAATTAGTCATTTGTAAATTTTGGCCAAAATTTATACTGCTACCTATCTTTGGTAAAAATAACCCAAATAAGTGTATATTATTTGGTCCTTGTGTAAGTTATAGAATCTACAAGCTATGGTGCCAGTCATTGAAAATTGATCACATCTGATCACACCTGATATACTGACGGCCTATCTCATTTCTTGAGACCGTAACAAGCCAGGAAAGTACAAATATCCCCCAAATTAACCATTTTTGGAAAGTAGACATTCCAAGGTATTTAGTAAGAGGCATGGTGAATTTTTTGAAGTTGTCATTTTTTCCCACAATTCTTTGCAAAATGAAGATTTTTTTTCTTTTTTTTTTCACAAAATTGTTATTTCTCACACACAGCATATGCATGCCACAAATTACACCCCAAAACACATTCTGCTACTCCTCCTGAGTATAATATCGCATGTCTGAGACTTTTTCACAGCCTGGCCAGATACAGAGGCCCAACATGCAGGGAGTGCCGTCAGGTATTCTAGGCACATAAATTACACATATAATGTCATGACGACCTATCACATTTTTGAAGGCCCTGGAGCACCAAAACAATGGAATTGCCCACAAAATGACCCCATACTGGAAAGCAAACACGCCAAAGAATAATCTATGAGGCATAATGAGTCTTTTGAACGGTTCATTTTTTTCCAGTAGTTTTTGGAAAATGTGGGAAAAAAGGAAAATGCATTTATAAGATATGTCCAACACATAGCATGTACATAGCAAAAATGACACCCCAAAATACATTCTGCTATTCCTCCTGAGTATGGCGATACCACATGTGTGAGATTTTTTACATAGCACCAGGACAATGGAATTGCCCACACAATGACCCCATTTTGGAAAGAGAACACCCCAATGTATAATCTATGAGTAGAGTTGAGCGGACACCTGGATGTTCGGGTTCGGCGGGTTCAGCCGAACTTCGTGAAAAAGTTTGAGTTTGGCCCCGAACTTGACCCGAACTTGACCCCGAACCCCATTGAAGTCAATGGTGACCCGAACTTTTGGGCACTAAAATGGCTCTAAAAAAGTCCTGGAAAAGGCTAGAGGGCTGCAATAGGAAGCAAAATGGGGGTAAGAGTAGGACAAGTGCCCTGCAAACAAATGTGGATAGGGAAATAACTTAAAATCACATAAAAAAAAAAAGAGGTGCCAACTCTGAGCTTTCAGCAAGGTACCGGTGGGAGACAATGTGAACGAACTGGAGGCATTGTCAGCCACCCAATCTACTATCGCCTGTACTTGTTCTGGCCTCACCATTTGTTGAGTGGCATTCGGGCCTACCATATAACGTTGAAGGTTCTGTCCACTACTCGCACCTGAGGAAGGTGTTTCACTTTTGCTTGTAGCTGGCACAGATCGATCACGTCCTCTCCTTGCAACAGGAACTTCACCAGCACCACCAACACTAGCAGCACCAGCAGCACCATGACCACAACCATGTCCCTTATTTGACGCTCTCCTCAGTCTGGACGCAAATGTACTATTTAGCACAAAGTTATATTATTTTTTAAACGGGCAATGTTGACACACTTTTTAATTTTGTGCAAGAAATGCACAGCAAGGTGCAAATGTTCTATGTAGCACTATTTATTATTCTTTTTTTTTTTATACCAGCAATGTAGACGCACTTTTTAATTGTGTGCAAGAAATGCACAGCAAGGTGCAAATGTACTATGTAGCACTATTTTTTTTTTTTTAAACCAGCAATGTTGACGCACTTTTTAATTTTGTGCAAGAAATGCACAGCAAGGTGCAAATGTACTATTTAGCACTATTTATTATTCTTTTTTTTTAAACCAGCAATCAAGATGCATTTTTTATTTTTGTGCAAGAAATGCACCGCTGGCCGCAAATGTAGTATTTAGAATATTTTTTTTTTAAACCAGCAATGTAGACGCACTTTTTATTTTTGTACAAGAAATGCACCACTGGCTGCAAATGTAGTATTTAGAATATATATATTTTTTTAAAACCAACAATGTACACGCACTTTTTTTTTGTGTGCAAGAAATGCACCGCTGGCCGCAAATGTAGTATTTAGAATATATTTTTTTTAAAACCAGCTATTTAGACGCACTTTTTATTTTTGTGCAAGAAATGCACCGCTGACCGCAAATGTAGTATTTCGAATATTTTTTTTTTTAAACCAGCAATGTAGAAGCACTTTTTAATTTTGTGCAAGAAATGCCCGCTGGCCGCAAATGTAATATTTTGCACAAAAAAAAAAAAATTAATTTGTCTAACTGCAATGTAAAAGCGGTTTTTAAATAGGCCAACATGTTGGCAACTGAACTAACAGAACACAATTAAAGTAGTGTCCCTTACACACAAGCAGTTGCAAGTGCACTGCACTTGCAAAAATGGCTGCAAACGCCCAGCTAACAAACAGAAAAATACCTTAGGTTTTATATGAGGCACTTTGCTTAGCAAACAAAATGTACTCTAGCAAACAAAAATCTCCTCTAGCACCCACCCACCAATAAATCAGCAGCAGCATCCTCTCCCTACACTAGTATGAGATGATTTTCTAAAGCTAATCTGTCCCTCACAGCAGCAGCAGCATCCTCTCCCTACACTAGTATGAGATGTGACTCCGTGACTCCAGCTATATAGAGGCTGGGTCATATGATGCACTGGCCAATCACAGCCATGCCATTAGTAGGCATGACTGTGATGGCTTCTAAGGGCAAACGAGTGAAACGCTTGTTGATTGGCTGCCCTGCAGCTATTCAACAGGCGCAAAAAAATACCCGAACCCAGACTTTTTCTCAAATGTCCGGGTTCGGAACACGGACACCCTAAAGTCCGGTACGTACCCGAACTTTACAGTTTGGGTTCACTCAACTCTATCTATGAAGCATAATGAGTCTTTTGAACATGTCATGTTTTTCCAGTCATTTTTGGAAAATGTGGGAAAAAAATTAAAACACTTTTTTTTTACACAAAGTTATCCATTTATATGATATTTTCAACACATATCATGTACATAGCAAAAATGACACCCCTAAATACATTCTCCTACTCCTCCTGAGTATGGCGATGCCAAATGTGTGAGATTTTTACAGGTAATGTTTACTCATGGGTGTGATGGTGACTGACAGGTGATTGGCGATGGGTGACGGGTGTCTGGCGGTGGTCACTAATGCGTGACAGTGACTGGCAGTGGTCACAGATGGGTGACAGGTGACTGGCAGTGGTCACTGATGGGTGACAGGTGACTGGTGTTGGTCACTGATGGGTGACGGGTGCCTGGCGGTGGTCACTGATGGGTGACAGGTGACTGGCGGTGGTCACTGATGGGTAATGGGTGACTGGCAGTGGTCACTGATGGGTGACAGACCATGGTCACTGATGGGTAATGGGTGACAGGCTACGGTCACTGATGGGTGATGGGTGACATGCCACAGTCACTGACGGCTGACAGGCCACGGTCACTGACGGATGATGGGTGACAGGTGCACTTTATGATGGCAGTCTGATGACAGGTGCACTTTATGATGACAGGTACACTTTATGGGGGCAGATGGGGTGACTGTTGGTTGACTGGTGCATTGGGGGGGACAAGGGTAATGTGACAGGTGTGTGTTTATGTTTTACAGATCAGTAACTCACTGATCTTAGCTCTTCTCTCCTCACACTGGAAACTGTGTGAGGAGAGAAGAGCTGGTAACAGTGAGTTACTGCTCTGTTTACATTACATGTGATCGGCTGTGAAGTAGATCACAGCCGATCACAAGGTAACAGCCACCGGCCGGCGGCTGATACCAGTGCGGGTGACAGGCGGTGTTCCCTGGGAACACGCCGCCACCGACGCGCAAGCACAGCGTGCTCCCGATCGTGTGCATGCGCTGTGGGAATGGGGGAAAGTGCCATTTGGGATCAGCCGTGACTTTGTCACGGCTGATCACATGTTAAGCAGCCATAACCAATGGTTGTTCACCCCCGTCGGTGACACGGTGTGTCCCGGGAACACGCCGCCACTGACAGAGCTGGGATGTGTGCCCAATCATGCGCAATCCCGGCTTAAAGGGACGACGTCATATGACATCCGCCCGGAACAATAGCCGTTCCGCCCCGCCGTCATTTGACGGTGGGCGGACGGCAAGTGGTTAAGGCACATTTTAAAAGAACAAACATCTTACCAAATAGCTATTACTCTCCTTATCACAGTGTCTCAGGTGGTCAGCTAGACTATTAAAAGGGAAACTCTGTCCTGTGGATCCTCAAAAGGCTCTCCAGGGCAAAGTCCTTAACAGTTTGCATACTTAAGCACTTTTAAAGCAGAGTTCCACCCAAAAGTGAGTGGGAAGGTGACCCCCTGATGTGTCACAATTGGCATGTCATTTTTTTGGGGGTTGCAGGGACCCTGTTTTCACAGGGTCCCAGGTCCCACTTCCTCTCCTGGTGTCGCAGAGACAGAAGGAAGTTAACCTTCCCCCTCTCCCACCCAGCGATATTCACAGGTCACAGGTCCCAGAAGATACACCCACCATTCACAGGGCGCAGCATGGGTTGCCCAAATGCGCAGTGTGCACCCGGCTTTGAAGCCAAAACCGGGTGCCCACACTTTTGATGCTGGCACTGCACAGAGGAGGGGAAGAAGAGTGACATTGCGAGCGGCTGCATCACTGGAGCCTGAGACAGGCAAGTGTCCGATTATTAAAAGGGTGGAACTCCCCTTTAAGTCTCTTTCCTGCTCTACTTTCTCACACTTAAGGTACATAAGCTACACCTGTGCCTCACATCATGGCTCCTGGTCTCACTCTTCCTATCAAAAAGACCCTCATCTCTTTGGGAAGCAGCCATGTGGGCTAAACTCTCAGATTCACATGATGGTGGTGTCCCCTGTGCTTTCCCATCCCGGACTTCGTGCCACAACACAGTACTTAGTATTTATACACCATTTCAGTGCCAAAAGAGCCCCCTATATCTTGTCAGTGTTCAATTGCAACACAGACCTCTCAAAGATGGAACCTGAGCCCACAGTAGAGGTCATATTAGTCCTACGATTGGCTCCCCTTATAAAAGTGCCTAAATAAATTCTGGACTTATTGGGACATCTAATGGCAGCTGGGAGCACTGCAAAATAATTCCACCAAGGAATTACAATGGGTTCTTCTTAACACATTGCTACAAGCTGGGAAACACAGTTAGATGTTTCCATAGTCTATATCACTAATCCATTGCTTTCTCTTTATCATCATCAACATAATCATCATCATCATCATCATCAGATATTAGCAATCCAACAATTATATTTGTATTTTATCCCATTTTGCTATTATTTGTCTGATTTTTATTATTTATATTTATTATTTGCTATTTCCAATTAGTTGTCAACCCTATCTGTTACAAAGTTTTTGCTACATGTTTTGTGTGAGTTAAGGTGGTATAGCTATTGTCATACAAAGATGAAGTAGATAATTTGGAGGGTCTGATTTAGGTCTTGGATTTTGGACACAAAGGAAACTGGAAATGATAGTCTAGAGATCGGAGATATAAACTCACTGCACATATTTTTATTTTTAATTTGCTGGTGGATTACAGGAACCCACAATGCAATATTTCAATGTGCTATTCCAGAGTCATTTACAGTATCTCACAAAAGTGAGTACACCCCTCACATTTTTGTAAATATTTTATTATATCTTTTCATGTGACAACACTAAAGAAATGACACTTTGCTACAATGTAAAGTAGTGAGCATACAGCTTGTATAACAGTTTAAATGTGCTGTCCCCTCAAAATAACTCAACACACAGCCATTATTGTCTAAACCGCTGGCAACAAAAGTGAGTACTCCCCTAATTGAAAATGTCCAAATTGGGCCCAATTTGCCATTTTCTTTATCCGGTGTCATGTGACTCATTAGTGTTACAAGATCTCAGGTGTGAATGGGGAGCAGGTGTGTTAAGTTTGGTGTTATCACTCTCACTGTCTCATACTGGTCACTGGAAGTTCAAAATGGTACCTCATGGCAAAGAACTCTCTGAGGATCTGAAAAAAAATAATTGTTGCTCTACATAAAGATGGCCTAGGCTATAAGAAGATTGCCAAGACCTTGAAACTGAGCAGTAGCAAGGTGGCCAAGAACATACAGAGGTTTAACAGGACAGGTTCCACTCAGAACAGGCCTCACCATGGACGATCAAAGAAGTTGAGTGCAAGTGCCCAGCGTCATATCCACAGGTTGTCTTTGGGAAATAGACGTATGAGTGCTGCCAGCAATGCTGCAGAGGTTTGGGGTGGGGAAGGGGTGGGGGGTCAGCCTATTAGGACTC
>BLSH010559337.1:254758-284625 GCA_018402905.1 Glandirana rugosa
AACGGTGACCCCAGGAGAAGGTGAGGAGGTACTGCTGTAGTGCCTCGACCACCTCCAATCTCTGGAACGCAAGGAGGTGGAAGACAAACTCCTACGGGGTGTCTACGAATTATACCAAATCCAGACCTCTGTACGAACCGGTCAGGTAGTAGAAATGGGAGTCGAAGAAATCGTTCCGTCACCAGCAGAACATCCACACAAACCCTTGCAATAGTACAACCTTATGACGGGATGTCGGGTCAGAGGCTTCCCTCCCCTAGTACAAGACGAAGTCATACAGTGTCATGTACAACCGTAGGTACCAAGGGAGTTACTTGACATCGAGCGGTCACGGTCGTCGTGAGTATGTCGGGGTCTGGTACTGTGAGGGTGGTGGTACGAACTAGCAGAACATGATCCCCTCCCTTCGGAGACTGGGCTGTAGGGCAGTATTCCAACATGATAACGTTCCCAAACACACCTACAAGACGACCACTGCCTTGCTAAAGAAGCTGAGGGTAAAGATGATGGACTGGCCAAGCATGTCTCCAGACCTAAACCATATTAAGCATCTGTGGGGCATCCTCAAACAGAAGGTGGAGGAACGCAAGGTCTCTAACCTCCACCAGCTCCGTGATGTCGTCATGGAGGAGTGGAAGAGGACCCCAGTGGCAATCTGTGACGTTCTGGTGAACGCCATGCCCAAGAGGGTTAAGGCAGTGCTGGAAAATAATGGTGGCCACACAAAATGTTGACACTTTGGGCCCAATTTGGACATTTTCACTTAGGGGTGTACTCACTTTTGTTGCCAGTGATTTAGACATTAATGGCTGCGTGTTGAGTTATTTTGAGGGGACAGCAAATTACACTGTTATACAAGCTGTACACTCACTACTTTACATTGTAGCAAAGTGTAATTTCTTCAGTGTTGTCACATTAAAAGATAGAATAAAATATTTAGAAAAATGTGAGGGGTGTACTCACTTTTGTGAGATACTGTATAATTTCACAATATACAAAAAAATGTATATTTTTATTTTAGTGTCACTTTTGTGTCACTTTTAGTAACACAGACAAATGCAAAGCGCACCATTCTACAAATCAAAGAAAGAAAGTACAATTATACCAATCTCCTGTAAAAGCTTATGATAGTGCTTTACTAGTGCTAATAGTAATACCTGCTCTAATTAATCCATTGTATTTGAAAAAGAAATGTATTGTTATACCAACTTGGCTACACAGAGTAAAGCATCTTCTAATACGCTTTAGATTTTCACCAAAGCACAATTTCTACTACACAGCTAGTGTATTAGCATTTCTGACTCACCAGCATGTAGGCAGGTTGAAGTGTGCATGGCTTAATGAGCCAGCGGCCAGCCCAGGCTGGGGAAATGGTTAAGTCTTTATAGCTCAGTTACTGGGCTTTTGGTCCTAGCCAGCCCACCTGTGCTATAAAAAAGGGGATGACTGAGGTCCAAAAAAAAAAAGGATGCAGGCTCCAGTGAGTCCAGCATTGCCTGTGAGCGCTGGGGTTTTTGGAGGACATCCAAGCAATGGACAATGCCGTTAAGGACTCTCACCTGAAGGAGGAATGCCTGAGCCATTACATAATTCTGGTCAGGATTAGTAATCAACTGTTATGCTGCATCTCGCCAGTAAAGTTGCATTACCAATGGAATGGGTTATTCAAAGGGGTGCATATGGGTTCTGGTGTGTCCAAAAAAAACAGAGTCTGTAACAGCACTATGGTGTATGAAGTAACACCACTATAAAAGGTTAACTTGGCAAGGCAAGAAGAGGAGAGTAGTTGCTACAGGTTACTAAGTAAAGGAACAAGCTACAAGCAACCAGTCGGCGTGGTAAGGTGACAAGTTCTCCAGTAGCAAGGGGGTTAATGTTCTATCTCACTCCCTAGCGGTCAGTATTCAATAGCGACTGAATCCGTACTTGCGTTACAGGGATCTATGGCTTGGTTATGAGGTACGGGAAGGAAGGAGTTAACTGAGAGTACACATGGGGTCCATGCTATGTGCTCGGCAGGACCCCATTCTGTTACTGGGAGTGAGGTAACACAGGTGTGCTGGACTTATGAAGTGGGTGCAAGCTCAGTACATACCTCCTAATGCATCATACAAGTTACAGTTTGTAGTGACATGGGACAAGTTGCTTTTCAGAGGAACTTTGCACTGTATTACTGCACACAGTAAAGGCTCATCAGGAACTACCATAATGTTAGATTTTCTACATGACTCCAGTTTCTGCCTGGTCCCGGGATTGATGAGCACATGGGGTACCCCCACCTGCACAGGTGCAGATGACCTGACCCACAAAAAAATCTGGTGCATGCCTTAAGGGAGATGTTTTGCATGTGGCTTGCTTTTGAGTTGTTTTTCTTGTCAATGTTTTTTTATTGGAAGTTTAAAGTAAGACAACAAATGGAAAATATAGAAAATAGAGTAAATGGCAGAGAGATTGCACACCAACAATGATAAATCTTACAAGTAGATGCACTAAACATTGTTACTTCAGGTGTTTAGGCATAAGAAGCCAACAATATAGTAATAAGCAGAGAGTGATCTCTCCACCAAGAAGAAAGGAAAGAAGAGGGGACAGGGAGTGTGTGTGTGTGTGGGGGGGGGGGGGTGTAAGTAGAGATGGCAAGGAATAGTTGGTGAGGAGACGGGGGGAAGCACAAGGCAAGGAAACAAAGAAAGAGGGAGAGAAGGAGGATGAACACGAACATGAGCAAGAACAATACCAGTCACAATAATACTATTATTTGAGAGGGAACAAAGGCTAGTATCCACAGAACTGTATAGTGGTACTTTATCAAACCTTAATTGTACATCTAGGGTTAGATAACCAGAAAGACCATTGTGTGTGATCAGTAATAGTTTCTCCATCTCGTGTTGGTGGTGAGAGTTTTAATAGAGTCAGCAACAGGTAACTGTGATAAAAGCTTTCTTCCAGTCATTGTTATGAAAGGTAGTGCTCAAAATGTCTTCCCATTTGAAGATGGTAGTGGGCTTGGGAAGCAGTCAGTACCATTATATATTGTAGAACATCAATATGCCTCTAATTGGACTTGAGGGTTCGTGCAGAAATTGGTGAAGTAAAACTGGGATTTCTACGTGTAAGGACAGTGGATGTTTCATTAGGAAGGATCGGCTCCTCAAATAAGTAAAGTGACCAGAGGGAGGTAGCTGGTAATGAGAGTTTATGTTTTTGAATGTGTGGAAGGAGCCATTGTCATATAGGTCAGCAAGAAGGGTAATATCCATTAGGAAGAGAGTCCAAAAAGAGTTTAAAATTACAGTGGTAGAGTTGTGAGGTATGTGCTGGGAGTTGTATGCCTAAAAAGGTTATGGAAGTGGAGGTCCATGCGAAGGTGAATTGTGTACTCAAAGAAGACTGCAGAGGACTTGGTACATTAATTCCTAAAATCTGAGATTTGGTTGCATTCAGTTTGTAGTATGATAAGGAACTAAATTCAGCAAGGAGAGCTTGAATTGCTGGCAGTGAGGTGTTGGGTTTGGAAATTATTAACATGACACCATCTGCAGATAGGCTTATCTTGTGCTTAGTTAGAGGGCTAAGGGAAGGCCTGTGATTTCAGGGTGGGATCTCATACATTCCACTAGCGGTTCCATAATCAGCCTGAAAATTATAGGTGAGAGGGAACATCTTTGTCTAGTCCTATTAGAGACATCTATTGGCTTGGAGCGATTTCCTGATGAATGAACAGTAGCAGAGGGTGTGGAGCAAAGGGACAGAATAGCTAAGTGCAGCCAATCTGTGATGCCAAATTTGTATTGTACTTCTTTGAGAAATCCCCAGTGGACTCTGTCAAAAGCAGCAGAGAAGGCTCCAGATAGAGGCCAGCCTGGGTAAGTAAATTGATCAGATGTCTAGTGCCATCAGGGGGTTGATGACCATGGACAAAGCCCACTTGGTCTGGGTAAATAAGGTGGGGTAAACTCTTTGCAACCTAAGTGCAATTAATAAAAATATTTAAAACCTTGCGCTGGGCTTCCGGTTCCGGCGCCGTATGTGAGGGAGCAGAGGACGGCGGCTCCGGCCAATATCGGATACAAAACCCCGCTCCACACCCTCCCCGACCGGCAATCCTTGTGACCCGGACGTCCCTCACCTCCCTAGGGAGACGGCGAATGGACCGCTTCGTGGTACACCACGCAAACGGCTCCTCAGCAGCCCCACGAGCCCACACAGAAGCGGGACCCAGCACAACCAAGATGGCGGATGGACCGGCCGTCACACAGGCAGCCAGCACAACCCAGCCCGAAGGTACACAGACACAGCTTCCTATACCGCTAACACCCGTACAGATAGACCCGCAGTATGAAGGGCTAGCGCAGGCGGTAGCAGCGCTGCTGACACCCTCCATCACGGCAGCGGTGGACAGGGCAGTGGCGGCTGGCATTAACCAGCTGAAAAAAAGAGCTCTCTGAACATACGAGGAGACTGGGGGAGCTGGAAGCAAGAGTGTCAGACATAGAAGACGATATTCAGTCCACACTCACAGAGTCCCAACAATTTAAACACACACAGCAATATCTCCTGGATAAAATCGACGATTTGGAAAATCGCAGCAGGAGGAACAACCTACGGATTGTGGGCCTCCCTGAATCCATACCTCAAGACGCACTATCCGACATATGTGCGAATCGCATTCCTGCGGCCCTGGGCATTAACTCACATTGCATCGTCAAAAGGGCACACAGGATGGGAGGGCCCTCAAATGAAAGACGAACACCCAGATCAGTGATTGCCCGCTATCTAAATTACGCGGACAAGAACAACATTCTCCGGTCGTTCCGCAACTCTAAAACTCTACAAATAGACGGCCATAAACTCCTACTGTTTGCAGACTACTCACAGGAGGTCTCTAAGAAACGCAAGGCTTTCCAACCTGCATGCTCTATCCTCTTTGAAAAGAAGATAAAGTTCACACTAGCCTTCCCTGCCACGTTGAAATTCACAGACCACAAAGGAAATTCCAAATCCTTTTCAGACCCGGAGGAAGCGTTACAATTCCTACATACACAACTCCAAGTACCAATGGAAATATCGACCGCCTCACCCCCTGCCCACTTACACGAACCAAGAGAACGACGGAGCCCCAGGAAGGATCCGGCGAAAAGAATGCACCTGGTTGAGCTATCCAGCCGAGGGCGCAAAGCCTAATGTAAGGGCAGTCTGGCCATTAACTTCTGCCCAGAGCCAGCAATAACCGGGCAACCCTCCTACGCTTGGCCTAAGCCAAAGGCCAGGAGAGAGTCCCCATAGGACCAGTACGCAGGATCAGTGAGTGGCTGTACACTGCTAACTAACCTGATTGTATTTTATCTTTTTTTTTTTTTTTTTTCCCCTCCAGGTTTTGTTATAATTTCATATAATCTGTTAACTGTTGCTGTGTTATTACAACGGCTTGAATAAGCTGTGCTGCACCTAGAAAATACCCGCAGCCTTACATTAGCTAAATCTCAAACAAGAGAGGAGGCGGACACAGACACCTACCAAAGTCTATCCCACAAATGTTCCAAGTCCATTATCCAGTGAGCGAACAAACAATGACTGCGCCACGGCCTAGGTAACGCTATTCTAAATGTTACAGTCTCATATGCGGAAAAAAGTGAGGCACAAGCTTCACTGAGTGTTCTTTCTTAAATATTTTTCAAGAGTAGCGTCAACCCCGGTTCAGGTCCAACCCCACTCTACCAGCTCTCCTCCCAGAACTATTTCTTCCCCACTCTATCTCCACCGTGAGACCATGGCAACCCTCCTGCTTCTAAATCCTAACCAAATCCCACCCACAGCACCCGTCCAGCTAGAAGACCCCCCATAATAAGAAACAGGCACGAAAATAATATCCTGGAACGTGAAGGGTCTACATTCCCCAAATAAGCGCATGGCCATCCTGCGCCATCTCAAGCGTCTGAAAGCAGATGTAGCCTTGTTGCAAGAGACACATCTTCCCTCGGAAGATTTTTTCAGACTACGTAAACTTTGGGTGGGTGAAGTAGCAGGTTCTCCAGCAGTCAAGGGCAAGGCAGGAACCCTCATACTACTCAAGAAAACCTTCTTGGGCAGGATCAAATCGATCACCACTGATCACGCAGGGCGACTAGTATCAGTGATCATAGACTCACCCCATAAACAATGGGCCATCACGAATGTCTATGCCCCTAACCCCCCAACCTCAACCTTCTTCCAAGACCTGCAGTCCCACATAGCTCCATTCCACCACCTCCCTCACCTGGTTGCAGGGGACTTCAACCAGGTGATGAACCTACTGGAGGACAGGTCCTCCCCTAACTCCTCCCCCAGACTAAACCCAGACCCCTCCAACACCCCCCTGAACAACTTTGCAACCAGTGCGAATTTGGAAGATTTTTGGAAGCTGGCAAATCCAGACACCAAAAGCTACACTTTCTTTTCCCACCCTCATGATTCGCTGTCGCGGATCGACTATACCTTCCTTAACCAGTCGATGCTTCCCCTATCTTCCCATATCTGACCATTCCCCTATTTCAATTGAACTGCCAGGCCTGACACTGCAGAACAGAGCTCCCATATGGAGATTCCCGAACCACCTAGCCAGGGATATGTCACTACAGCGAGTGATCAGAGAATCTTGGGAGGACTATGTGGCCTCAAACCAGGACCACATCTCTGACCCCAACCTTTTCTGGGAGGCAGTAAAAGCAGTCCTTAGAGGGCGCATAATCTCATTCGCTGCAGGACACAAAAGACAGCTAAATAAAAACTATGCTGAAACCAGCAAAGTACTCAGGCAAGCCCAGACCGCCCTAGATCAAAGTAATACGAAAGCCCACAGGGATTCCTGGTCACAAGCCAAACCTCACTTTGATCATTGGGCCGAGGCCCGCGAACGGATACACAAATCCGAGCAGGATTTGAAATTTCACAAATTTGGCAATAAGCCAGGAAGACTCCTGGCCTCCATATGCAGAGGTCCCCATACCCCCACGAACATACCAACCTTAAAAAATTAAGAGGGAGATCTGGTATCGAAAGACATCAACCTAGTGTTGGAGCGATATTACACAGCTCTATATGGCACTGACCCAATAGAGGAGCAAACCGCGACAGAGTTCCTAGGTAACATACCTCTCCCTAAGATAGAAACAGACGCTCTTTCACAGCTAAATGCACCTATCACAGAGGAGGAACTCCGTGCAGCAATTAGATCTCTTCCCACAGGCAAGGCACCCGGCCCAGATGGGCTAACGCCTGAATTTTATAAACTGGCCATAGACATAGTGACCCCCTCACTTTTAGCAGTGTATCAAAACATCCTAAAAGGGCACCCATATTTGCCCACGGGCTACCAAGCATACATCAAGCTGATACATAAAAAAGGGAAGGACCCAACAGACCCAGGGTCCTATCGCCCCATCTCCCTTCTCAATCTCGACTCAAAGTTACTATCCAAAATCATAGCAAATAGACTGGCCCCAATAATGCCCACCCTGATCCACCCGGCACAATCAGGATTTATACAGGGTAGGTCGGCGACAGCTAATATCAGAAAAGTGCTGATGGTGCTCGAGAGGGCTAGGGACCCCCAGGCGGAGGAGGCGGCGATTGTCACCCTTGATGCTGAAAAAGCATTGACAACGTTAGCTTCCGCTGGTTGGATTTGGTCCTGGAAAAGATGGGGTTCTCGGGTCCGTTCCTACATCTGATCCGAAAGATGTACTCAGCTCCAAAGGCCACTATAGTCGCTGCCGGAGCCCTCTCGAGCCCCATCGGCCTACACAAAGGGACCAGACAGGGTTGCCCTCTATCCCCTCTACTGTTTAACATAGTGCTAGAACCACTATCCCGTTATCTCATTTCACACAAGGAGCTGCATGGAATGCGAGTAAGGACCCAGGAGATCCACACGGCCCTCTTCGCAAACGATATAGTAATCTTTACATCACAGCCAAGTCAGGACATACCCCTAATCAAGGAAATCTTCACTGCTTTTAGGGCCTGCTCAGGTCTTCGCATCAACTTTGCGAAGAGCGAAGTACTCCCTCTCCTCCACTCACGTGACCCGGACTGGGCAAAACATATCCCTTTCTCCATAGCAAGGAACAACATCACCTACCTAGGGATAAAGATAGGGAAAACTCCCGCCTCCCTGTACCAATTGAATATAACACCGGCCATCCAGAGAATAATCACGGAATTAGGAAACTGGGCAAAACTGCCCCTGTCATTACTTGGGAGGTGTCACCTCTACAAGATGTGCAGCTTCCCCAAGCTGCTCTACCCCCTACAAACACTACCCACCCTCCTCAAACACAAAGATATCCTAAGACTACACCGAGAGGTCTCCAGTTTTATATGGAACAAACGCAAGCCACGTATCTCCCTGCAGAAACTATTTCTCCCTAAGCATCAGGGAGGGATAAATCTCCCAAATACTAGGCTCTATAATTTGGCCTGTTTGGGGAGAGTTGGGTTGGACTGGACCACTCAATCATCTAGGTACTCAAACTACGAATTTGAATCCCAAATGATACATCCTCTAAACATAGCCGCTCTGCTACATTGTAGACCGACAGACCTCCCCGGCCATTTAAAGAACAATATACTGGTCAGGGACACAGTGGTGGCCTGGAGAGAGATCCACAAACTAGCAGAATCTTGCCCTCAATACTCAAAATATCTGCCGATCCAGGGGCACCCTCTATTCCCGCAGGCCAACCACCCCCATATTCACAAAATCTGGAGTGACAATGGCCTAACAAACTTCGCCCAACTTTTTGACGGGCAGACGGGTCGCCCAAAAGCAGTGGAAGAGTTATGCTTGACTTTTTAACCTACGCAAACACCATGGCCTCTTCTTAAACCAGGCTATCAGTTTTGCAGTAACTCTTCGCCCCCCAAGGACTCTCAACCAACAGAACTCCTTCACCGAACGCCTATTTCTGCACAAAAAACGCCACAATCTCAACGTTATACAAACCTCTTTTGATCTTGGGGTCGCAATCATCCAGTAGCAAACTAAGGAGGTCTTGGAACTCCGAGTTGGACTCTCCGGAGGCTTAAGACCTAATAATCCAGGGTTATAATACCTTATGCTCACACGTCCATAATGAGTTCTGGAGGGAACAACAGTTCAAAATCCTTCACAGGGCATACATTCCATTCATACACAACAAAACCACAACTGGAGCATCCTTATGCCCTTACTGCAAAGCAAAGAAACCGACCCTCCTCCATAGGTTATGGAGGTGCCCAACAATAAGAAAGTTCTGGTCAAAACTGGAGCAGATGGTGGCCAACACACCAGGATTACCCCCCATAACAATATATTTCTTCTACTCTTTGGAACCTTCACACCTCTAATGTCCGAGCTAGACAAGCCAAGTCTAAACATCCTAAGATCAAATAAATCATGGCTCTCCACATGCTACATGGCAGGTAGGAGAGCGATCCTAAGGGCCTGGCTATCCCCGACACCACCAACAACGAATGATGTTCGCAAGGACTTAGACAAGCTATACGATATGGAACGCTTAGACCTATACCCACAGGACCCTAAGGTCAAACGATTCTCACGGAAATGGGCTCACAGGGGACTGCAATAAGTTAACTTAATGATCAGGACTGGTGCCAACAAGATGCCTCTCGCGGACGGGGAGTTTATCACCAAACTTCACCTACAGGAGGAGAACACGCCAATGCCTTAAGGCTTGATAGTCATACTCTTAGCAAACCGACATCATACACTTGGGGTTGACCTACTCTACATGTTGTTACTTATGTTTCTCATGTTTTTCTTATACCCCACCACCTTATCCCTTTCGACAAATATCTCTCTACATTTTCTACTTTTCTTCCCCTCTACCTCTATCACCCGTTAGGACCTCTGCCACCTCACCCCCGTTCCCCGTAGTTCCCTCCCACTCCTATTTCCCCCCTTCTCTAATTTCATCCCCCCACACCCCTCCCCACTGCCTCAGGGAGGGGACCCCCCCCACCGGGGTCTCCCCCCCTCGAGGCAATCAAACTGAAATTGTATGCACAAAGTTGTATTTTCAACCTATTACTTTTCATGATTTGTGGTTATATACACGCATCGTTATGTATAGTAATGTACTTAACCAGACATCGATTTTATGTATGGCAATGTTGAAGAAATACCAATAAATTTTCTCCGACTCTTAGGGATGGCTCCAAGCCACCTGGGATGGTGACAACCTCCCAAGGGGATGTAACCATTCCTGTCAATGTCTTTGAAAAAAGTTTTGATGGCTAACTGGTTATGGTCTTTGTATATAACAAGATCCAGATAATTGATCTACTCAAATCTAGAAGTGGCTGTAAATTAAATGCTATACCGGTTATTACCAATGTCACCAAGAAAATGATCTTATGATTCTTGTGTACCTGCTCAAATTATAATGATGTCATCAATGTATCTTTTATAAAATCTTAACTGTGGTATCTTTTTATCAAGAATGGCTTCCTTCTCCCAATAGCTCATGAAAAGGTTAGCCACTGATTGGGCATATTTAGCATCCATGGCCGCTCCCTTTTCCTGTCTGAAAAATGTCTTCTCATGCCAGAAGAAGTTGTGGCTCATGGCTAAATCCAGTGACCATAACAAGAAATCTTTTTGCTTTACTCTCATGTTTGTGCCATCCAGTGCCCACATCACTGCTTTTATTGCATGTTGTTGTTGAATATTGTTATACAAAGAGTTTACAATACTCACCAGAATACATCCTCTATCTATTTCTATCTTCTGTAATAATGTCATGAAATCTTGCTATCTATCAAGTAGGCAGGACATTTTTTGCCAAAGGTTGTAAGATACAATTTAAATATTCACCCATTCTAGAAAATAGGAAGTCAACCCCACTGACTATGGGCCTTCCCGGTGGGTTATAAAGTTTCTTAAGCACCTTGGGTAGTTGATAGATCACAGGGACCCTTGGTCCATCAGGTATCAAATATCTGGCCTCTATTTTTTTTAATACTCCCTCTTTCTGTGTGTCAGGACCTGTGCTACTGCTGGGCTCACCTGCAGGTGGCACTGTTGCTTTCTGCACCTAAGGGTGTAGTTCTGGTGTCCACCTGCGGGTGTCTCCCAGCAGAGAGACACACAGATCATCGAGCTGTACCTGACATGTTCTGCTGGGAGTATAAAAGCCCTCCCTTCACTGGGGTTCAGGGCTTCAGTATTGTCTCTGCTAGCCTTGTACCTGTCTGATCCTGATCCGGAGTCCTGTCCCTTGTTCCCTGTGACCTGTTCCTGTCTGATCCTGATCTGGAGTCCTGTCACCTGTCCCCTGTGACCTGCTACCTGCTGCTGTTGCTGCTGTGGACTTGTCTTTGTACCTTGTCCCTTATCCAGAGTCCTGTCCACTGCGATCTGTTTCCCGCTGCTGCTGGTGCTGCTGGTGCTGCTGCTGTTGCTGGCTTCTGTTCCTTTATCTCCTGTCTTTGCCAGTATTGTTATGTGTGCTACCTTATTTGTATTTATTTAGCTAGTTAGTTAGGGCTATTACTGGGGTTACTTGTGTTTCTTATTTTCCACCTTGGTTGTGTATTGTCATTGGTGCTGGTATTGGATGCATGTCATTTTCATTAATAAATATATCTTTTTCACTTATTCATATGGTCCCTATTTCTTTAGGTGGAGCCAATTGATCTGTTTTCCCTTGCCTGGATGCTTGCATCCCCTGGCACTGTGCCTCCTTGACTAGTCGTTTAAGCTTGGCCTTATCTTTATTTGTTGGATTTCCTTTTAACTCTTAGGCCTCATGCACACAGGACATTTTTTTACTGTTTTTAGCAGCTGTTTTCAGCTGCAGACGTTTTTTTTCTACAGTCAATAAACCCTCCATCATGTTATCCTATGTGTTCATGCACACACAGGCTGTTATCGGCTGTTTTTAGCAGTGACGTTTTTGAGCTGTAAAAAAAACCCAAGAGCTGAGGGTTTTTTTGGACTGTTTTCAGCTGTAAAAACGTTCAAACACTTAAAAAGTCCAAAAACGCCCAAAAAACGCTCAAAAACGCTTAAAAACTTAAATCCCCAACATTTTTGGACGTTTTAGACCAATTGTAAAAAAAAAAAAAAAGTTGGCCCTTTAAAAATGCGAAAAAACGGCGGTAATATAACGCTGATAAAAGCTGAAAACATCCCTGATAAGCTGCTGACGTTTTTTGGCTGTTTTTTTAAAGTCCTGTGTGCATGAAGCCTAAATAAGTTTCTTTATCTCCTACTAATCAATTTAGCTCTGCCAAGTAATCTGATTTGTTAAGAATGACCAGAACTCCTCCTTTATCAGCTGATCTGCTCACAATTTGTTTTTTCTTTTCTAAAGTCTTTAAACCTTTTTCTATTTCTCTTTTCCGTGTAACCTGGTTGATCTTAAGTTTCTCAAGATCATGTTCCACCATGGCCTTGAAAACTTCTGTAAAATGTTTATTGGCGTTTTTAGGTTTAAAAACTGAAATGCTTCTCAAATCGGTTTGTTGAAAACTCGAAATCTCTTGTTCTGGTGAAAATTTAAGTTTGTTAAAATGTTTTTTTCAAATCAATCTTCCTGATAAATTTTTGAACATCTATAAAAGCCTCAAACTTGTAAAATTCCTATCCGGGGCCCATTTAAGACTCCTCCTCCTCTACAACCTCTTGTTCTTCTCTTCTTATTTCTTCTCCATAAGGTTGGGGTGGTACCATGGCCTCCTATGGTCTCCATTCCCCTTCCCTTCCCTCCTGTGGGTACTGTTCTCTCCTCTCCCTCTTGGTTGGAAACCCTCCCTGCCCCTTCCGGGGGCCCCCATACACCTCTTCTCTGAAAATCCCCTCTCAAATTCTGACCTGGGTAAGTCCCTTATCCCCTCCTAGGGGGGCCACCCCCGGAGGAACTAGGGATCCAGGGGTTTTATTACACTAAGTGCAATTAGTTGGCAAATATTTTCACATCAGTGTTGAGAAGGCATATAGGTCTATAATTTGCAGTTATGGCCGGGTCTTTGTTAGGTTTAGGAATTGTCACAATTACAGCCCAAAACATTTGAGGTGTAAAGTAACCAGAAGAGGCAACAAGATTGAAGACAGATAATAAGTGAGGAGCGACGTCTGTCAATAATTGCTTACATTGGGGAGTGGCTTGGCGCGAGCAAGGGTGGCTGCCTGATCTCTGTGCTCCGGACACAGAGGGAGAACGAAGCACCTTTGAGAGCCCAATCCTTGCTGCAAAGATGGGGAAAATGAATGAGCCACCTCCCGCTCTCCCAGGAACACGGAGCTGTAATCCGGGTATAGTATTCCGGACATGTTCCGAACGCAATCACGCGAGGCCCCGGCTTCACATCGGGCCTCCGCGGCTTCCGCCCGCTGCTCCAGCCTGAGTCCATCTGGCCGCGATGCATCCCAACATATCAACCCTGCAGCACAGCCTCTAAGTCTGCAAGATCTGAGGCAGATGACATGAAAGCATCGCTGGCAGCAGCTATAACTGACATCGGAAGGGACATCCATGGCAAACCGCATGGACGACATTGAAGAGAACTCTGAACATCAGGCCTGTGCTATAAGCGGCCTCCAGGCTTCTTCCCAATCCCATGACATTCAACTAAGGAGCATACATAGACACTTAGAAGACCTGGACAACAGGGGGCACTATCATAACCTCAGCGTAAGAGGTATTCCAGAGACCATAGACCATACCCGCTTACCAAAGTTTACTGTCGCCATCTTTAACGACCTCTTGGGCAGACCCCCTGAAAACCCTGTTGAATATGAGAGGCTGCACAGGGCCTTAAAACCTAGGGGCAGGGACACGGACCCGCCTAGGGACGTAATATGCTGCCTCGTGAACTTTAAGCTCAAAGAGGAAATTCTAAGAAGGGCAAGGGATCGCCGAAATTTACTTTTCCGGTGCACGGAGATCAAGATTTTTCAAGATCTCTCCCCCATTACCCTTCAGCGCAGAAAAGATCTACGCCCTCTGCTGGACCTCTTGCGATCCAAGAACTTGCAGTATAGATGGAAATTCCCATTCTGCCTGTCGGTCTCCACGCAGGGGCGCACAGTCCTTCTCAGGACCCCTGAGGAGCTGCCTGCTTTCTGTGAAGCACTCAACATCACACGACCTGACCTCCCTGACTGGACCAGCCCGGCCAGGGCCCCCCCCTCCAGAGGGCCACATCGATGGACGCCATACCAGTTAGAGATGACTTCAACATCAGACAACGAATATCACCCTCTCCGCGCCCACCCAGACCAGCAAGAAACAGAAACACTGACCACACAAGTCCCACGGCTTCTCCAGCACACAGGAGACCACGCCAAGAGAATAGTAAGTGATATGCCATCATCAGATGGATCGCAGAAATGGGACCTCTATCTACTATCAAAACAAACCTTTACTCAGATTCATACCCCCCTCTGTAAGTCACTTACCTCCCCATTGCTGGGGAACCTAATGAGACTGCGATGGGCTCAATAGTTCAGGATACCTCGGCTGGGAAAAGGTAAAAACAAAAACTATTTTTTTTCTTTTTTAACCGCCTCACGGTTCCTTGGCACTCCCAAGCTACCAGTCCCCTAATAGTTTGCCATGTTTGCCCAGGCATAGCCGAGGATAGCCAACGAGCGTACTCAGTGTGCCCCGACGAGCCCTGTTTGATGGCCGGCAGTGCTGGACCCTGACACATCTCGGTCACAAACAGTTAACTCCATTTGGCACAAACAGTGAACTCTGACACACCTTGGTCACAAACAGTTAACCCTATTTAGCTTGGGATGGCAGATGACTAATCAGAAGGCCCATTAAAGTCTTTACACGAGGTCATGGTATTTCTTGTTACATCGGACTACATAAGACCTCACATTGTTAAAGTGTCCGTAGAAGGGCCGAGGAGAATACAATCTTTTACCTTTGTTTGTTGTTATGCTCTATTGATCTGTTATGAGGGTGTGAGGTTTGTTCTCTCCATTATATGCTGGTACTGCTGAGTGCTCAGAGCCGAACCAAATGAACTGTCTCAGGCTGCTCCTACCGCACACCCCATTCTACTTGACCCCTCCAGCACCACATGTGTGCATCTCGGATATTGAGCTATGTTTCCCAATAATTTCTTTTAGCTGCGGTTTGGCTAAGGTGTAAGAGTGAGTGCACCTCGGTCCGGCTCAACACTGGCTTATATGAAACAAAAACTGCTTGAAATGTTCTCTAGTTGTTTTCAGTTGTTCAAAGTTAGTTTAAGGGGGTACTGGAAGGTTGATGGGTTGCCCCCCCCCCCACATTCGTTCCATTTCCCCCTTTCGACAACCCTAAGACCCCTCTCAGGAAAGTAATGCAAAGGTTGAAATCCACACTCCCCCTTGTTATAGCTATAGCTATGTTAATGTACTTCCATCCAATGGAGGGGGAGATACTAATAACGCTCCTTTGCCACTGCTCAGTTGACAAGCAGAGACTCTGTACCCCTCTTGGTTTTTACACATGATAGAGGAGATCAATAGGTGAGATCCCTTGATCAACACTTATCACGAATGACCGAACATACTTAACTCCCCTTACCCCTATGGAGGGAAATTTGTCCCATGTCCTAGGAGGGTTACCATAGCTCACCTCCCGTAAGGTTACACGTGCATAGACCCCCGCAAGACAAATAATTAACTTACCACACTATCCCAACATAACGCTGTGTCCTAAACAAAAGACCTGCTCTTTCTAACAATAACATGTTGAAGTAAATTACGCGGTACTCGTGCCCCCGCGAATTAAAATATCTCTGCGATACCTGTATACATAGGGGCCCCTTACTGGCAGCTGCGGTTTACACAGAGCTCATATGCTTATATAACTACTGATATAATCCCAATAGCTTCGGATGCCAACTTTCCACCTGCTTCACCGACAGGCACCCTTCCCATGCTGAAGGGCACCAGGCATGAGCCCGCAACCGACAAACCCTGGGGACAGCAGCCACCACTATCTTCCCCAAGACACCGTACCCGCGAATTACGGCTCGTTCTGATTAGTATAGACACAATCCTCTCTGATGATCCGGACACACATATGACACCTACTCGACTCGTAGCCAACCGTTCTCCCAACCCAGTGAGAACCCTTGGGCACCCACTGACCCCTACCAGACATATCCCCACTTCCTTCCTCATTCTTTACACCCCCTGATAGGTCACATAATTTGTTTCCTATCACTGGTATATTTTTCTTGAACAGCTCTTCGAGCTCACCACATTCCTTTCTCTCACCCCACCCCCCGACCTTCCTCCCCCGTCTACTCCGATTCCCCCTCCTCATCCTCTTGGTCTCGGTTAGGGAATCTCAACCGTATAGCACGCGGAATACAATCCACTCCGATATTATACTCAAATCCCTTCAAATCGCCACCAATAACGAACACCCAGAAGCCGCTTTACAAACACGCTGCACAGACAAAATGGCAACTACCGACAACCCCCAAACAACATCGAAACTCAAGGTGGTCTCATTTAACGCGACGGGCTCAACTCACCCGAGAAACGCAGCCAGGTTCTCGGCTTAATGCACAAACTCAAGGCAGACATCGTCTTCCTGCAGGAGACGCACTTTAGAACGGACAGAACCCCCAAACTAGCAAACCGACGTTTCCCCACACATTTTCACATGACTAATTCACAGGCCAAGACAAAGGGGGTTTCAATACTGATATCCAAACACTTGAAATGGCAACTTTCAGACTCATTACTGGATGAAGAGGGGTAATATGTTCTCCTCAGAGGGCATATCAACAACAAGCCTGTCACACTGGCAAATATTTACAGCCCCAACTCGTCACAAACCACATTCTTCCAAAACATAACACAGCTACTGGCAGGCTTTTGAATAGGCCTAACCATTCTAGGAGGTGACTTTAACATCCTGCTCTACCCACTCCTAGGCACATCCTCCAACACCTCTTCCCTGCCATATAAGACCCTCCGTCGGATCAAGATGTTCCTCCAGGAACTTGCACTACATGATTCGTGGCGTACATTGCATTCTACTGACAAAGACTATACTTTCTACTCGGCCCCTCATAATAGGTACTCCAGGATTGACTACCTATTTGTCTCCCAGACAGACTTGCCACTACTATCCCAAGCAACGATTGAACCAATGATCCTCTCCGATCACAATCCCATATCCATGACCCGACGCTACCAGACAGAAATACTACCACCAAGATCTGGCGACTTGACCCTTCCTTACTTAGAGATGAACAGGACGTCAACTTCATCAAAGACTGTATAAGGCACTTCTTCACGGAAAACGATACTCCGGACACATCCCCTATAATGCAATGGGAGGCCCATAAGTGTGTCATTAGAGGAAAGGAAAAAGGAAAAAAAGGAAAAAAGTTAACTTTCAGGCCCTAACTGACCTGACCCAAAAAGTCAGACTCCTCGAACACGCACATAAACGATCACAGGCAGAACGTGACTACCAGAAGCTTGCACAAGCCAGAGAACTCTCAAAAGAGGAACTGAACCGTAAAACTAGAAGGAAATTCATTTTGCAGCATAAACTATATTATGAATTTGGCAACAAAAGCGGAAAATTTTTAGCCAGAGCCCTCCAAAAGGCTAACGCCTCTCATAATGTCCACATGATTAGAGATCCCCATGGTAACGCAAAAAAGTCGAATGTAGACATAACAGCCCAATTTGAATCATACTATACTAAATTGTACAATCTCGCCCCACATCAACCGGATGGAGAACGATCCACGGAACGCAAATTGCTTATCAAAGATTTTCTTCAGAAATATAGTCCAACCCCCATTCCCATGGACGAAGCGCACACCTTGGAACGGCCCATATCCGAAACAGAACAGTGACAAGCCATAAAACAGCTTAAAGCGGGCAAAAGCCCGGGCCCAGACGGCTTGACCTCAGTCTACTATAAAACATTCACCGACACCCTAACCGGCCCATTTCTCAAAGCGTTCAATTCCATTCCCACATCTACCCTCCCATTTAACAGACTTCTTGAAGCCCATGTCACGGTTATCCTGAAAGATGGCTCAGTTTCCAATTACCGGCCCATTTCCTTGCTGATCGTAGACGTAAACATTTTTGCGAAAGTTCTGGCGAATTGCCTTCTCCCGTTCATGACCACCCTGATAAACAATGACCAAGTCGGATTTATCCCTGGCAAGAAAGCCAGGGATAACACTATTAAGGCCCTAAACATCCAACACTGGATGCTCTCGCACGATTGCCAAGGCCTATTCTTGTCCCTAGTCGTGGAGAAGGCGTTTGACAGGCTGGCCTGGGACTACATGGGAGCGGTGTTGCGGCACATTGGACTTCAGAACACGATGTTTAACTACATCATGTCCCTCTACACATCCCCTACCGCGAGGGTGAGGGTGAACGGCAACCTGTCAAACACCTTCTCCATCAGCAACGGGATGAGACAAGGGTGTTCACTATCCCCCATACTTTTCGTGCTGACTTTGGAACCATTTCTCCGCTGCCTCAGAGCCAATAATGACATAAAGGGAGTCTCAATAGCGAACAGAACATACAAAGTGGCGGCCTTTGCGGACGATCTTCTCCTCTTCCTGAGGGAACCGCACACATCGATCCCAAATGTACTAGTGGAGCTTCAGAGGTTCCAGCAACTCTCGAACTTCAAGATAAACCTTGCCAAAACATTTGCGCTTAACATTTCCCTCCCCAAAGAGGTAGTCAATCAGTGCCAGGAAAACTTTCCCTTCTGATGGAAAGACGATGCAATAAAATACTTGGGCATATTTCTACCCACCAATATGACTGAACTCTATAGTAAAAACTTCCTACCCCTGCTCAAAGCTATTACTACAGACTTAAAAAACTGGGAAAAGCCCCACTTCTCCTGGTTTGGCAGAGCCGCCATAATTAAAATGAACATCCTCCCCGTATCCTCTATCTGCTGCAAACCATACCCATCGCGCTCCCTCAGACCTTTTTCCGCCACATTCGGAAACAATTCACCCAGTTTCTATGGATGCATAAGCATCCGAGAATAGGGTACTCACAGCTAATAAAACCTAAATCCAAAGGAGGTATAGGCCTACCAGACATCAAAGCTTACTACCTTGCATGTCACTTGACACGCATTGTTGACTGGAATGTACAAGTAAAGACTGGATCCCCATCGAAAATTCCTTTTCGGACTCCCCCATACAGAGCATTCCCTGGCTATTGACAGCTCATATACCCCCCTCATTGACAGCCCATCCATTAATTTGTCCAACTCTCAAATGCTTCATCCGTGCGAACAAACGTTGCAGTAGCTCCACCGTACCAGGCCCCCTCACACCCCTTAGACTTAATCCGGCATTTACACTGGGCATGTCGGCGCAATTCCTTTTGGACAGATGGCCCCACCTATCTATACGTGCACACCAATTTTACAAAGACAGTGCATTATTAGACCGCACCACCCTGCAAACCACCTCAACTGAAAAAACTATCCCGCAATGGACCTATTTACAACTCAGACACTACTTGAATACCATTAACAAAACCGCAGCTATCTCACGACCTCTAACCCCATTTGAACTCCTCTGCACACAAACAGTGCGCCAGCAACATTTGATCTTGAACATCTATAATATGACCCAAACAGACATTAAACCCAACTCAAGTTCTACATACTTAAAATGGGGGAGGGACATGCAACAAGACCTCGCCGAGGAACATTGGGAGAGGATCAACACACTTGCGCACACAGGGTCACTAAATGTATCTGTGCAGGAAAATAATTATAAAATTCTGACGAGATGGTACCGCACCCCAGCCCTTCTCCACGCTATCTTCCCGCAAGTCCCTGAGACGTGTTGGAGATGTGGTGAGGAGAGAGGCACTGTGCTACACATCTGGTGGAGCTGCCCACTGATCCAACAATTCTGGAAGACTATCCATGATATCTGTACAAGAGTAACCTCCTATTCCCTAGACTTCTCCACTGTGCAGCTCATACTACACCACTCACTCACACCAACCCACATCTATCGTAAATCTTTATTGATAAATCTTATTAATGCTGCCAAAATGTGCATCCCTGTACTCTGGAATAGGCCACACGCCCCGACCATCGCAGATTGGATAATGAAGTTTAATAGGATAGCTGAGATGAAAGAACTGGTCCACATGGCTAATGACACCCAATCTGAATTTTCTCATAAATGGGCCTGCTGGATCCACTTCTTCACTACGGACGAATACAAGAGACTAGCAACCTAGATGACCAAACACACACTTTGCTGATATGACTCGACTTTGTTAAACTTGGCATTTGGACTGAGCATGTACATTACGTACACACCTGGACTGCACTGCCACTCCCCCTGGGGAGAAATGAGCGAGAGAAACCCCACTCCAGAAAGCGTGAATTTTAGGTAGATGCCACGGAAACATCCATCGTTTACCTACCGCACAGGCCAAATGTGACGGCTATATCGTCATTCGGGGGCCCATGATGGAGACCAAGAGGATTCCCCCTACCTCTTCTACCCCCCCTTTTATCCCTTCGCCACCCTCTCCTTTCCCCGACCCCTTTCACATTTCTAGTTTGAACATGCTCCCATACGATTGTGTCCTACATTTCGAACCACCTTTCATTGGCTTCCCCAGTAGGTCAACTAGACCCCTACCACGCGGGCAACGGTTAGCCTATTTAGCCCTCCCATGCGCCATCACAATATGTCACAAAATATCCTTGACAGCCCCCAGATCCACATTTACAAACACAATCCCAGCCCGGGAGCCCACACACAACACCCAGGGGTACCCCTCAGATCCTGCACAAATCTCTCCAACATCACGCTGGATGTACACCATCCCTTTCAGGTACACCCTATTGAAGGCCTACTGTTACTTAGACACTTTAAGGCAGGCCTCTTAAACGTGTATAGGATAGATAAGAGTTAAATGACAACACTCCGTACGCTCCCTGTAAACACATGGTTGAGTAGAACTGGAGGAGACTAATAAAGACTAGGACCAGGGGGGTGGGCGGTCACCCCTTCTCCGTACAGTTTGATCCCAGATGGGGTGCGGGGAGGGGGCAGGCTGCATCCACTCACCCGCAGCAACTAGATGTGGCTCCTGTCCCGGGCATGGGGCCCTCGCTTGCTGGCACCCTGGGGCAGGGGAGCAACCTAACTTCTTTCTCCCTGTCATGCCGTACAGTGGGTTACGGAAAGATAAAAAAGCTTAAGATATCGTAGGACATACTTGTTACTGATTGTATTGAATGTATATGCTTACCCTGTATTGTTCACATCTTCAACTCCTCAATAAAATTCTTATTGGAATAATTGCTTATATTATTTGTCACAGATCAGCTGATCTGTGTCTTACTGGTTGCATATGTTTTTTACCTTTGCTGCTGTAGGTCTGCTGACACATGTGGTCTCACAAGCTGGTGCTCTGCTCTGGCTGCACTGACTCAGCAGCTATGGGCATCACCGGCTTCACCTGCTGGTTTATGTGCCTTCCTTCCAGCTACTTCCTGTCCAGCCTCCCATGTGTCTCTCTATTTAAATCCCACTCAGACTAGTTTCTGGTTGCTTGAGCAGCACTTTTTCCTGAGCTCCTTCCGTGCTATATTCCTTACCGGACTTCTTGTGGACAGATCTCTTGTGTACCAACTCGGCTTGTTCCCCTGATTACATTTGTCTGCTGACCGCCCTGACCTTGGATTGTTATCCGGCTCTTCTTTGCTTCATCCATCCATCCATCCATCCATCTGTGCCTGCAATGTGTCTTTGAGTACTCTCCCTGCGAGCAGGGGTGACCTGGGGTCAGCACGCAGCTAAGTCCAAACTCCTGTGAAGGGGTTCCTGGGAGAATACCGGCTGGCCCTTAGACTCCACGCTCTGGGGGATCCCCTGTCACCTGCTCATCCGTGGGCTCACACCTGCATCTCCGTGACAGTTTGCTCAAGCCATGAGCTCCACGGAGAGTCCCTCCCCGGCCGAAGACCAAATGCCCACTTGGCCCAGAGGCTTAGCTCCCAGCAAGCTAATCAAGAGCAAATAATGCTGTTTCTACAGGATCTTACCTCCCATCTGGATTGCTTGCATGCCTCTGTAACCTCAACTTCTTCCACTCCTGCTTCTGCTTCATCGGCTCCCGTGATACCTGCTACACCTGGCATTCCCTGTCTGCGCCTGCCACCACCACTTAATTTTTCTGGGGCCCCAAGGCTTGTTGTGGCTTCGTTAATCAGTGTTCCATACACTTTGAACTTTCCAGTCACCATTTTCCAACTGATCGCACCAAAGTGGCATATATCCTCTCCCTCCTTTGTGGTGATGCTCTGGCTTGGGCCTCCCCACTCTGGAAACGACAAGATCCCAGCACCTCCAACCTCCAGGCGTTTTTGGATGCATTCCAGAAAACTTTTGATGAGCCCAGCAGAGTCTTCTGCTGCTGGGGCTCTCCTCCGTCTTCGTCAACAAGGTACGACAGTCGACCAATATGCAGTTCACTTACGTACGCTGGCCGCTGAACTCATTGGAATAATAAGGCTCGTACCGCTACCTTCTGGCAAGGCCTATCAGGGCGTGTAAAGGATGAATTTGCGGGACGCACCATTTCTACCACGCTTGATGATTTGATCGCACTGAGCATTCAAATAGACATTCGCTTCCAGGAGAGGGCCCTGGAGAGATCCAGATCCACTCGCCCTCCTTCTGGCCGTCCAGCACAGGGTTTCCAAAAACCTATGGAACCCTCTCCATCTCCAACCTCTCAAGCCTTGGAAGAACCTATGCAGCTTGGGCGGACTTGCCTCAACCCAGAGGAACACACCCGTCGCATGTGTTTGGGCTTGTGACTTTACTGTGTCAGTAAAGGACATTTTTTGAACTCCTGTCCAGCTCATCTGGGGAACTCCAGGGTCTATGTCCAGGCCGATCCTTTAATTCTGTCAGTTTCTCTCGTTTCACCCTACCCGTGTCTATCCATTGAGCTCAAAATGCTTATCAACTATCTGTATATGTGGACTCTGGAGCAGCCGGGAATTTCATGGAGCAATAATAGGCCTCCGAGTTAAGCATTTCCTTTGTTGCCCTGAAAATATCCCTCTCAGTAACTGCAGTACATGGCTTCCTCTTGCCAATTGGCCCCATCCGGTTTCAAACCCCTCCTATCGCGTTACACATTGGGGTTTTGCATGGTGAGGAAATTTCCTTTCTAATTCTGCCCAAATCCTCCAGTCCCATCATTCTGGGTCTCCCATGGTTGCAGAGACATTTACCGCACCTAGATTGAAACTCTGGACAAGTATTGGCTTGGGGGCCTCTGTGTCATGATTGATGTATGTCCAAGGTACTACCACCTCTTGCCATTCCTCTGACCGTAACCTCTACAGCTCCCTCTTTGCCTTCCCAATATCAGTCCTTCCATGATGTTTTTTGCAAAATGTCTGCTGATCGCCTTCCTCCTCACAGAGACTATGACTGCTCCATCGATCTGTTACCAGGAACCTCTCCTCCCCGGGGCCGAGTCTACCCTCTCTCTATCCCAGAAACACAAGCCATGATTGAATACAGGAAAAACTTGAAAAAAGGTTTCATCAGGAAATCCAACTCACCGGCCAGAGACAGGTTTTTATTTGTAGGCAAAAAAGATGGTTCACTCCGTCCTTGCATCGATTACAGGGGTCTTAACCCCATCACTTTGAAGAGCAGATACCCTCTTCCTTTGATTTCGGAACTCTTTGACAGACTGCAGGGTTCTCAGGTTTTCACTAAATTAGATCTTAGAGGGGCTTACAATTTAATAAGAATCCGTGAAGAAGACGAGTTGAAGACTACCTTTAACACCAGGGATGGACATTATGAATATCTTGTGTTGCCCTTTGGCCTTTGTAATGCCCCAGCAGTCTTTCCAAACTTTATTAATGAAATCTTCTGTGACCTTTTGTATGGGTGTGTTATTGTATATCTGGATGTTATTCTTATTTTCTCTCCAGACTTGCACACCCATCGTCTCCATGTGAAAGCTGTGCTGCAGCGACTGCGGGACAATTGCCTCTATGCCAAGTTGGAGAAGTAGATAAAATCAGAGTGTTCCACGCAAACGAATAATATAATTTATTTTAAGAGCTGCAGCCTCCACCTCAAACTTCCCAAAGGTATAGTTTGGCTAATATGATGTAAATTATGGTGGGTGTGGCGCTACTCTGAGGTTACTTGAAGATCTGACCAAAGAATGGGTATATTTCTAAAAAATATATATTAAATACCTGCACTCATAAATTTTCACAGCGTGCTGGTAGATCTTAGATTAGTATGCCATCACAGCCATGACTACTAAACCTAAACTAAACTACTGTGATTGGCCAGTGCATCATGTGACCCAGCATCTATATGAGCTGGAGTCACGTAGTGCCGCGTGTCACATCATCTTGTACTGGAGTAGGGAGAGGATGCTGCCGCCACTGTGATGGAGAGATTAGCATTCTAATATCATCTCATCCTGCATTAGAGACAGGTTCCTGGCTGTGCTGTGAGGGAAAGATTAGCGTTCTAATATCATCTGATACTGCATTAGTGACAGTTTCCTGGTGCTGTGGGGGAAACATTAGCGTTCTAATATCATCTCATCCTGCATTAGAGACAGGTTCCTGGTGATGTAAGGGAAAGATTAGTGTTCTAATATCATCTCATCCTGCATTAGAGACAGGTTCCAGGCTGTGCTGTGAGGGAAAGATTAGCATTCTATTATAATCTGATACTGCATTAGGGACAGTTTCCTGGTGATGTGAGGGAAAGATTAGTGTTCTAATATCATCTCATCCTGCATTAGAGACAGGTTCCAGGCGGTGCTGTGAGGGAAAGATTAGCATTATAATATCATCTGATACTGAATTAGGAACAGATTCCTGGTGCTATGAGGGAAACATTAGCGTTCTAATATCATCTGATACTGCATTAGGGACAGGTTCCAGGTGCTGTGAGAGACAGATTGTCATACTAAAATCATCTCTTAGTGGAGTAGGAACAGGTTCCTGTCGGTGCTGTGAGGGACATATTATTGTTCTAAAATCATATCATAGTGGAGTAGGGACAGGTTCCTGTAGGTGCTGTGAGGGACAGATTATCGTTCTAAAATCATCTCATACTGGAGTAGGGAGAGGTTCCTGTCAGTGCTGTGAGGGACAGATAATCGTTCTAAAATCATCTCATAGTGGAGTAGTGGGAGGTTCCTGTCGGTGCAGTGAGGGACATATTATTGTTCTAAAATCATCTCATAGTGGAGTAGGGAGAGGTTCCTGTCGGTGCTGTGAGAGACAAATCATCGTTCTAAAATCAACTCATAGTGGAGTAGGGAGAGGTTCCTGTGGGTGCTGTGAAGGACAGATTATCATTCTAAAGTGATCTCATAGTGGAGTAGGGAGAGGTTCCTGTCGGTGCTGTGAGGGACATATTATTGTTCTAAAATAATCTCATAGTGGAGTAGGGAGAGGTTCCTGTCGGTGAGGTGAGGGACAGATTATCGTTCTAAAATCATCTCATACTGCAGTAGGGACAGGATCCTGTCAGTGCTGTGAGGGACAGATTATCGTTCTAAAATCATCTCATACTGGAGTAGGAAGAGGTTCCTGTCGGTGCTGTGAGTGACAGATTATCGTTCTAAAATTATCTCATAGTGGAGTAGGGAGAGGTTCCTGTCGGTGCTGGGAGGGACATATTATCGTTTTAAAATCATCTCATAGTGGAGTAGGGAGAGAATCCTGTCGGTGCTGTGAGTGACAGATTATCGTTCTAAAATTATCTCATAGTTTAGTAGGGAGAGGTTCCTGTCGGTGCTGGGAGGGACATATTATCGTTCTAAAATCATCTCATAGTGGAGTAGGGAGAGGTTCCTGTCTGTGCTGTGAGGGACAGATTATCGTTCTAAAATTATCTCATATCAGAGTAGGGAGAGGTTCCTGTCGGTGCTGTGAGGGACATATTGTTCTAAAATCATCTCATACTGGAGTAGGGAGAGGTTCCTGTAGGTGTTGTGAGGGACATATTATCATTCTAAAATCATCTCATAGCGGAGTAGGGAGAGGTTCCTGCGGTTGCTGTGAGGGACATATTATCATTCTAAAATCATCTCATAGTGGAGTAGGGAGAGGTTCTTGTCGGTGCTGAGAGGGACATATTATCATTCTAAAATCATCTCATAGTTGAGTAGGGAGAGGTTCCTGTCGGTGCTGTGAGGAACATCTCATCGTTCTAACATCATCTCATAGTGGAATAGGGAGAGGTTCCTGTCGGTGATGTGAGGGACAGATTATTGTTCTAAAATATTCTCATACTATGGTTGTGAGAGGTTCCTGTCGGTGCTGTGAGGGACATAGTATTGTTCTAAAATCATCTCATAGTGGAGTAGGGAAAGATTCCTGTCGGTGCTGTGAGTGACAGATTATCGTTCTAAAATTATCTCATAGTGGAGTAGGGAGAGGTTCCTGTCTGTGCTGGGAGGGACATATTATCGTTCTAAAATCATCTCATAGTGGAGTAGGGAGAGATTCCTGTCGATGCTGTGAGTGACAGATTATCGTTCTAAAATTATCTCATAGTGGAGTAGGGAGAGGTTCCTGTCGGTGCTGGGAGGGACATATTATCATTCTAATATCATCTCATAGTGGAGTAGGGAGAGATTCCTGTTGGTGCTCTGAGAGACAGATTATCGTTCTAAAATTATCTCATAGTGGAGCAGGGAGAGGTTCCTGTCAGTGCTGTGAGGCACAGATTATCGTTCTAAAATCATCTCATAGTGGAATAGGGAGAGGTTCCTGTCGGTGCTGTGAGGGACAGATTATCGTTCTAAAATCATCTAATACTGGAGTAGGGAGAGGTTCCTGTCGGTGCTTTGAGGGACATATTATCGTTCTAAAATCATCTCATATTGGAGTATGGAAAGATTCCTGTCGGTGCTGTGAGGGACAGATTATCGTTCTAAAATCATCTCATATTGGAGTAGAGAGAGGTTCCTGTCGGTGCTGTGAGGGATAGATTATCATTCTAAAATCATCTCATAGTTGAGTAAGGAAAGATTTTTGGAGTAGAGAGAGGTTCCTGTCGGTGCTGTGAGGGACATATTATCCTTTTAAAATCATCTCATAGTTGAGTAGGGAGAGGTTCCTGTTCGTGCTGTGAGGGACAGATTATCATTCTAAAATCATCACATACTGGAGTTGTGAGAGGTTCCTGTCGGTGCTGTGAGGGACATATTATCGTTCTAAAATCATCTCATAGTGGAGTAGGGAGATGTTCCTGTCGGTGCTGTGAGGGACAAATTACCGTTCTAAAATCATCTCATAGTGGAGTAGGGAGAGTTTCCTGTCGGTGCTGTATGGGACAGATTATCATTCTAAAATCATCTCATAGTGGAGTAGGGAGAGGTTCCTGTCAGTGCTGTGAGGTACAGATTATCGTTCTAAAATCATCTCATACTGTCACGTACCTGACGGTGGAGTCTGTCTTGTGCAGGGAACAACCGCTCTTGCGCACCCGATTCAAGGACCCCTGGTAGTGGGGACAGAGGCCCAAGAGTGCGGGATGGCACGAGGGCTGGAGGGTCACCGATGGTGTAGTGAGGCTCCAGAAGGCGTGCAAGTAGACGGATGGTCGTACAGGCTGGGTTGGCAACAGGCAGGCAGGAAGGTACAAGAGGATCAGGCAAACGGGTAGTCAGAGTCCAAGCAAGGTTCGTTAACGGGCGGGCAGCAGAGGTACAAAGGGGCAGACAATCGGATGGTCGTGGGTAGCCGGGGTCGGTGCAGGTAGCAAACAGCAGGTCAGGACAAGCCGGGTCAACAGGAGGCAGAACAAACACGGGAACAGGTATCCGGAGCTGAGGCGTACAGGTCGGGAACGCTGTAGAGCGAGCAGCACTTGCTCTCAGAAATCTCCCAGTTTAAATAGGCAAATTTGGCGCCTTTTCCGGCGCGTGCGCGCACGGGAGCGCGCACCACCGCGGAAATGCCAGGATTTGGTCAGGAATCGTTCCTTTCCTAACACATACTGGTTTAGGAAGAGGTTCCTGTCGGTGCTGTGAGGGACATATTATCGTTCTAAAATCATCTAATAGTGGAGTAAAGGAGAGGTTCCTGTCGGTGCTGTGAGGGACATATTATTGTTCTAAAATCATCTCATAGTGGAGTAGGGAGAGGTTCCTGTCGGTGCTGTGAGGGACAGATTATAATTCTAAAATCATCTCATACTGCAGTAGGGAAAGGTTCCTGTCGGTGCTTTGAGGGACAGATTATCATTCTAAAATCATCTCATAGTGGAGTAGGGAGAGGTTCCTGTCAGTGGTGTGAGGGACAGAATATCATTCTAAGATTATCTCAAACAAGAGTAGGGAGAGGTACCTGTCGGTGCTGTTAGGGACATAATATCATTCTAAAATCATCTCATAGTGGAGTAGGGAGAGGTTCCTGTCAGTGCTGTGAAGGACAGATTGTCGTTCTAAAATCATATCATACTGGAGTAGGGAGAGGTTCCTGTCGGTGCTGTGAGGGACAGATTATCGTTCTAAAATCATCTCATACTGGTGTTGGGAGAGGTTCCTGTCAGTTCTGTGAGGGACATATTATCGTTCTAAAATCATATCATAGTGGAGTAGGGAGAGATTCCTGCTACTGGTGTGAGCGGTGCATTTCTTGCACAAAAATAAAAAGTGCGTCTGCGTTGCTGTTTTAAAAAAAAGAATAATAATTTGTTTTTTTTAGTATTAATAAATAGTGCTACATAGTACATTTGCGTCCAGAATGAGGAAAGTGTCAAATAAGGGACATGGTCGTGGTCGTGGTGTTGCTGGTGCTGCTGGTGTTGGTGGTGTTGGTGAAGTTCCTGTTGCAAGGAGAGGACGTGGTCGATTTGTGCCAGCTACACGCACAAGTGAAACACCTTCCTCACGTGCGAGTAGCCGACAGAACCTTAAACGTTATATGGTAGGCCCGAATGCCGCTCAACGAATGGTGAGGCCAGAACAAGTACAGGGGATAGTAGATTGGGTGGCTAACAATGCCTCCAGTTCCTTCGCATTATCTCCCACCCGGTCCCTTGATGAAAGCTCAGAGTTGGCACCTGAACCCCATGGCCATCTGTCTTTCACCTCAGCCCCTTGTAAATCAGCCAAGCAGTCTGAGCCCCAAGTCATGCAGCAGTCTCTTATGCTTTTTGATAACTCTGCTGGTGTGCATTCCATGGGCCATCCACATAGCTCTGCTCCAGAAGTGTAAGACATTGAGTGCACCGATGCCCAACCACTTCTGTTTCAGGAAGATGACATGGAAACACCACCGCAGCAAGTCTCTGATGTTGACGGAACACAGGTGCCAACTGCTGTGGCTTTCTACAGTGTGCAGGCTGACAAGGAGGGCAGTGGTGAAGGGTGGGTGGAAGATGATGTTTAGGATGATGAGGTCCTAGACCCCACATGGAATGAAGGTCATGCGAGTGACGTGTGCAATTTGGAGGAAGAGGTGGTGGTCGCACAGCAAAAGAGGAAGCAGGTTGCAAAAGCGGAGCGACCGTCCCCTAGACAGTATGCCTGCTTCTACCCACCGTACCCAGGGACCTAGCACACCAAAGGCAGCTCAAAGGCGTTCCCTGGCGTGGCAGTTCTTCAGACAATGTGCTGTGCAATCAGAGCCTGAAGAGAGGCATAAATGTTCTAAACCTGAGCACAACCTGCATGACCAGGCATCTACATGCAAAGCACGCGTCGTCGTCTTCTCCTTCGTCCTCCTCCGGCTCTGGAACGAACCTAAAACTCCACGAATAAGGTGACGTCGAGCACGAAACGTACATCTACGGACCAGTACGTCCAA
>BLSH010559337.1:288230-299622 GCA_018402905.1 Glandirana rugosa
CTACTCTATTCATAACTATTCTACTTTGGTGGCTCCTATTACTTCACTTACCCGTAAGGGTGTCAATGCCAGGTCCTGGCCCCCTGAAGCCATGGAGGCTTTCAACAAACTCAAGGCAGCCTTCCTCTCTGCCCCTATTCTCCTACGTCCGGTCATTTTGAAACCCTTTTCTATGGAGGTTGATGCCTCTTCAGTAGGAGTCGTTGCCGTCCTACTGCAAGCTGTCATGAAACCATAGTAAACATTTTGTCATGTGACCAGCAAACAATGTCTTATCTGTTGCCTACCTTTGCTGCATGTGTCCAGCTAGAGGCCAGGCCTCCCTCACCTGTGTGCTTTAGTATGCCCTCCTCAGCTGAGCTCCACCCCAGGATATAATACCTGGCAGTGTAAGGCCTCATTGCTGATCAATGTTTGCGAGTGGTTGGCTTGTGTGTGTTAGTCTCCTTCAGTTGCTTTGAGTCTTATCCGTGTTCTGATCCTTGGCTTGTCTGACTATCCCTTCCTGCTTGATAACTCGATCTTTGGCTTGTCTTCAGTTTCTCCTTTCTTCTGGTTGTCCTGACCTTTCACTATTCTTCTGATTACTCTTACTGTTCCTGTGCTGCTGCTTCCCCTCTACCACCTGGAGCCAGCCCGAGCGTGAGCTAGGGGACCCTGGGGGCCGCGACCTGGATCCTGTTGCAGCCAAATTCATCCTCACCACTAGAGGCTCTGGTGAACACCCACTGGCTCTTAGATTCTGTGCCCTGGGGAAACGATGCACTAGCTCCCTGAGTTTCAGTGTCCATGCTCTAGGGCGCCCTCTCCCCGTATCAGCCAGTACTACTTGGCAGCATTCAGCCATAGGTCCACAACCTTGCAGTGCCCTTTGCAACCTTAGCATGCGCTGCGCACTTCAGTGGTGTGATTCACACTCCTGCGGTGCACATCTGTCACCTAACCTCAGGTGCCGTGACACAAGCTCAAATGGGCAAGTCTCAGCCTTGTGCATTCTTTTCCAAAAAGTTTTTGGATGCAGAAAAGAACTATACCATTGGGGACAGTGAGCTATTGGCTGTTAAGCTAGCTCTCCAAGAATGGTGACGTCTGCTTGAGGGCTCCCCCCCATTGCATCGCCATCTATACTGATCATAAAAATCTGCAATATTTACAATCTGCTAAGCGCCTAAACCCATGACAAGTTTGCTGGGCTCTCTTATTTGCACGGTTCAACTTCAATATTACCTTTCGTCCTGGTGCCAAAAATGTTCATGCAGATGCCTTGTCCAGATCGTTCGATGTCAATGAATCACCTAGATCCTGGTCCCATCATCCCTTCACACCAAATTCTAGCCACTACTCAACTTTTGTCCATGCATCCTCCTTCAGGTAGAACATTTGTGGTGCCCACACTTCGTCCCAAACTCCTTGCATGGGCTCATGACTCCAAGTTCTCTGGACATCCTGGTGTACATCGTACATGTAGCCTTCTTCAGTGTCACTACTGGTGGCCCTCACTTCGGAAGGAAATAGATGAGGGAAATGAGAAAGATTTAGTCGTGGGCATTAAGATGCAGTAAAGCGCCTGTCCTGAGCAAAGAGGATATCAGTTTTGAGGGAACGGGCTTCAGCACAACATATTTGAAATGACTATTAAGGTCTTTAGTGTTCAGGGACATAAATTACAGAGACATATTAAGGTCCAGTTATATGTTGAAGTGTAGATGAAGGAAAACTTAAAAGGGTAAAGGGTAGTACCTGAGACAAGGTTACCAAGTGAGTGGAGAAGAGTGCTGTTTCCTTCTCATACTGGAAGGAGGTTGTCGAATCTTGTCGAATCTTCAGAAGTAACAATCTTTGTTGTTTTGATACCCATTTGGCGAATTCTGAGGATGATAGATGGTTCTTTTTTTTGAAACGTTGTTTTTTTATTTATTTCATAAAAAAACTTTAGGGTACAGAAGGAAAGAATGGGGTAAGGGGGTACAAATATGAGCATGAACGATAGTCATCTCTGTTGCACTTGCACTTTTTACAGGTTCCACTTATACAAGTCTCAATACAGTTTGATTTGAAATAGACCTCTACATTCAACCAGATACTCCATGCTTCCTGATGTTTCTTGTAGGACATAGAGTTAAATGCCAAAAGGCTTTCATATGATTTTTTGGTTTCTACTAGCTCTGATACTTCTAGGAAGTTCGGAGATAGAGTAGATTTCCATCTTCTCAGGATTAACGACCTTGCTGCTAGTAAGATGTGCGTGTCTGATTTGGGGGGTATATGTCAATTCCTATGTTGAGAAGAGCTAGTTTGGGGCATTGTTTTAATATACCCGTGCAGGAGGCCAACTTCCGGAATACCTTATTCCAGTAGCTGGTTAACGCCGGGCAATCTCATAATATGTGTAGGAGGTTCCCTATTTGGTTGCATTCTCGCCAGCATGGGGGGAGTTTTTATGGGAGAATTTTGCCAGTTTGTAAGGCGTTTAGTGCCATCTGTTAATTCATTTCATTGTCATTTCAAAATGGGAGGAGCAATGAGAGGCTGTGGTGATAGCCTTTATGACTTTTATCCATTGATCTTGTGTGATTGTCATTTTAGATCTTTCTCCCACTTGAGCATGGGAACTGTTTTGTTAAATTCATTTTTATGTTGTAGTGCATTGTAAAACAAAGAAATTCCCTTGGCTGAGCAAGTGTGCGGGTTGAAAAACTTCCAGGCTGTTTGATTTACATAAATTTCTCCAGGGGGGGGGGTTTCCCTAGGAAGTGAGTTATGTGAATCATATCGAATTTCTGTCTGTTGGGTATACTGAATTCTTCTATTATTTGCATGCATGCTTTGAGTTGGTTATTGTCGTATAAGTGTTTATGGTGGTTATGCCGCATCCACCACCAGTTTGACCACAGCATGGTCTGACCATGTGATGTCTTTGATGGAGGATGAGGAGGACCTCTGGAGTACCCTCAGATCTACCACAAAGAAGTCAATCTGTGAGTAGGTACTATGTCTGGAGGAGTAAAACGTGTAGTTTCTCTCCGTGGAGTGTTGGCACCTCCAAACATCGTATACCTGTTCCTCATGAAGTACAATTCGAAGCAACGGCAGTCCGCCCCTGGCTGAAGAGGTAGTATCCAGCCCTAGGTCGACTGTCGCATTAAAATCACCACATACAAGTAGGTTGCCATACTTAACTGATGCAATCTTTTTGAACAGGCTGCGTACAAAACGGATCTGGTGCGAGTTGGGGCCGTATACCATGACAATCGTATAGGGGCTGTTGTTGATGTCTCCAGTCAGTATGATGTAACAATCTTCTTTATCTATGTTGGAGTCTTTCAGTTTAAATGTAACCGAGCTTCTGATTGCCAGTAGTACTCCTGTTTTCTTCTCTGGTGCGCTGGCGAAAAAGATGGTCGGGTAGTCTCTGTGTGAAAATTTAGGAAGACTTAGCACTGAGAAATGGGTCTCTTGGACTGCTAAAATGTCTGATTTGCTTTCTGATGCTTCCTTCCATAATGAAAACCTTTCAGCCGGATGATTGAGTCCATTAGTGTTAATGGATAGGCACTTAAGAGGCATCTGGAATCAATGGTATTGCTGATGGTGGACGTGTATTCTCCGGTAGCATGTGCGATGGTCTAGTCAAGGCGAAGATGGTCTCAATAAGTTGTTTTCGGCAAGGTAGGTGCCAATCTAAGTGTGAATTCCTGTGCCGGTAGTAGATGACTTGGAGGGGATAAGAACTAAAACTGGAGAAAACATAGGTGAGAAGTATAGTAACCGTAAAAAGAGAATCTTGAATAAGATTTGTGTCGGTAGTAATCGTCCTTTTATTTCCATAGAGGGCCATTTGGATGTTGCTTCATCCCAAGGCCTGGGACTGGTAAGGTGTAGTCAATTGTTATGGTGGTTGGGTACCTCCACTCGTGGCTTTTTTCTTGGCAGATCTTTTCCTGTACCCCACAGCCATTCTTCTTGGATTGCCGTGGGAGCCGAGGCAGGGGATGCAGATGTTGAAGCTGGGAGAATTCCCCATTGCTGTAGAAGCTGAATGCCACTTTCCAGCGAGGGAATCTGGGTAGTTGTACGTGACTAGTAGTTGCGCTGGGTATCTCCACTTATGGGGAATGTTATGGTTCCTCAATGCTTTCATTATGGTACCCAAGTTTCTGTGTTTTTGCAGGGTGTGCCTTGACAAGTCTGGTAGCAGTTGGAGATTTCTGTATTCTTCTGGGAGAGTTTTGCATTGTCTAAAGGCAGACATGATTGCTGACTTGGACTGGTAGAAGTGGATCCTCATCAGTGTGTCTCTAGGCAGGTCAGAGGCAATAAATGTGGGTTTTGGCAGTCTGTGGATTCTATCAATGGATAGCTCTGTTGCCGAGAGTGTTGGGACCAGGAGTGAGAATAGGGCTTTAACAAATTGCTGCAGTTGGTCTGCTTTTACCGATTCTGGAATCCCTCTTATTTTTAAGTTGTTTCTTCTGCTGCGGTCTTCCAGGTCCGCCATTTTGTCTTTTAGCCATTCTTTGTCCTCACTCTGTGCTGTATGTGCATCTACCAGGGAATTGAAAGACTTGGTATAGTCCTCCATGGAAGTTTCAGTTGTGGAGATCCTTCCCTCTGCCATGTGCAGCTCCCTTTTAAATTGTGTCATGCACTCCATTATGTCTGTGTGCAACGATGTTCTAAGGGACATCAGCATACTTTTGAGTGTAATGTCCTATATTGGTTGCCCCTGGGTAGGGAACGCCGCTATAGGGTCGGCAGCTGAGTCTGGGGTGGATGCACCCATCTGTAATGGTGGATTGGGGCCTAGCTCCATGGCTGCTTCTGTGTGCTGCTCATGTGGAGACTCCCTGTGTGGTTTGGCTTTCACCGGACTCCTCAAAGAGCCCCCACTGTCTGGGTTGCTTACCTGCCTGGCGGCTTGAATATGGTGTCCCCCGATCGGAGATGCGGCCGGAGCTCCATCTCGGCGCTGTGCTGGAGGCTCTCCACCATGCTTGTGATGCCTAGCGCCGGCTTTCTGGAAGAAGCTCACCAGCTTCTTTACCTGGTGCAGGTCCTTCCTCCGGGGGTTATACCGCTGTGTAGTGGAGGATGGTCCGGGGTGTCCATGTGCTGGTTGCGGTGGCTGTGGATCGTGGAGGTGCCCGTTAGTGTCGAAAGTCCATGCGGAGCTGCAGTATTATGTTGCCATCTTCTGTGCTGGATGCCACGCCCCCCCCGATGATAGATGGTTCTTGATGGATAGCGACTGGTTTACAAGGGAGAACTGAGTGAAGCAATAAACAAAAATAATAAAACAGAACATAATTTAGAAACTCCTGCCAAACTGCAGGTGCAATGGGCAGCTTAGACTGCAGTGATATCATGGGGGATAGAACAAAACTTAAAATGTAAGGCACTAAACAGGCATAGAAGGCCAATGAGCTCTGAGCCTCACATTTAAACAGGTTTGTGGTGTTAAGGGAGAACTTGAGGGGGCTCAACTTGGGTTGAGCATCCATGGGGAACAATTGCCATTGCTTGAACATTTGAGTGCCCTTTTCCACTCTGTAGATGGGGACCATTTTACCATTCCACATAACAAACAGTTTAGTAGGGAAACCCCATCTATAAGTGATATTATTGTTCAGCAGGACCTTAGTTAGTGAAGAGAGATTTTTCAGATTGAGCAGGGTCTGCTGAGAGATATCTGTATGTAGCACCCTCTAGTGTATGCTACTAGAATCAAAGTAGGCAAATTATTGTCTGGCCCAGGAATAAACCTGAGTCACTGAATCTGGGTCAAGGTTATTAGAGACCAGGGCTGGATGACTCATCCTGGCAGCTCTCTGGTACAGGGGAGTCAGCTGGAAGACAGAGAAGCAGTGCTGAAGAGTCTATTGGTGGCCCTTGTGGGACTTCTGCTGGGGAAGGATTCGAGCTGGAGCTCAGAAGGCTGGCCTGGAAGGATCCCACCACAGGAGGCAGTTGGAGGGACCCTAACCGTAGAGGCAGCAAAGAGAGAAAGGAGAGAAAGTGAGTAGATCATCACATGCAGGGACAGACAAGAGGAGAGAGTGTCAGCTATAGCAGTGCTCTCTTGAAGACAGTGGTGTGCCAAGTCTTCATCCAACCTTGCCCTGGGCAGTCTCCATGTGTGTCATTTGGGAGGACTGGGAAGAGAAAGCAGCTAGGTGAGCTGGTGGCAACCTGGTGGGCTAGCATTTCTGCAGGCAGTAGATCTGGGACCAGTGTCTACGGAGAGGCAGAAAGTTGTGTGAAATGCTGTGCACTCCACATGTGCTACTTTACCAAGGAACTGCAAGTTCATAGTCTGTAATGGACTGTTGCTGAACTAACTGTTAGTTCCCCCAGGAGTGAACCAGCAGGAGCTGTGCAAAGCAATCACGTTTGTGCAGGTGGAAGGAAGAAGAGGAATATTTAAATAGGGAGGAAGTTGTCCCTGGTTTTGATTGTTGTACATTTTCAAGTAGGGCATTCCATAATCCCTCACCCTATCCAAGTTATCATCCCCAATAAAACAGCAAAAACAATCCAAAAGTCAGATCACTGTGTCTGGATGCAAAAAAGAAAATGCTGTGTGACTGGCTGTGAAGTAGTGGGGAAGCCTAACATCAGCAACTTCTATGGGGGTAGTGCAACATTTGGGGGTTCCTCTCGGGTTTCGCCCATGGTAACCTGCACGGCTGTTGCCCCTAGCAACTGGAAATCCTGGAGCAAGAGACTGTAGTTTTCCATTTAAAAATCCTCTGGGGGATGATGGCTGGAAGGACTGTGTACTGCTGAACTGTAAATGTCAAGATGGTGTTCAAGTGCTGTTGTCCATAGCAACCATGGTGAGGTTGCTGCCAACCAACTATACTGCATAGCCAGTTGCCCCAGCCACAGCTGGGGCAACTACTTGTGCTACATCAGAGCCTGCCTTGAACAGTGAGAACTGTGTTGTGTGCTGTTGTCAGTGGCAACCACCTCGGGTTATCGTGCCCATGGATTACAAAGTGTCCAGCTGTCTAATCATGGCTGGGAATAATGATTATGTGCCTGAACATCCTGCTGAAACCAGTAAAATGTGCAAGAATGTGCCCGCTGTTACCCATAGCAACTGGGGTAAGCCAATGGGATCCCGCGGAATTATGTATGTTAGCTATTCAACCAAGGCTGAAATAAGAGACTGCCAAGATTCTGCTGAAATCAGTATGACATGTACCGTTGTTGTTGCCCATAGCAACCAAGTCAGACTTTTATTGCTGAATGGGCCCATCTATTCAACCCTGACTAGAGTCGAGGAGCATGTTTCAATAAGTCCTGCAAATGTCAGTGCATGTGAAGTGACTGTATGGACAGTATCAGGGCCTGCAAATTTCAGCCCAGAAAGGAAGGGGTTACGGAGCACATGGAAGCGTGTCTGCTTATCAGAACTGCTGGCGCCAACCAGTCTGGAAGCTTGGGGGTGGAGCCACCCTGCAAAGACGGCCCAGGGTGTTCAGCACGGGAGAACCAAGGGGGAATGCATCAAGGCAGGTTACCTACAGCCCTGCCATTCCTTCATAAGTCTTCCTGACATGCAGGTAGATACCAGATGGTGGATACTGTGATGCAGTTAGAGCATCGAGGGGGATTTGTTCTCGGCACAAGGATGGAGGAGCTGTGCCTGTTGTGCCCTGGGTGCAGGAAACCTCCAGCTGCGGTCGGAGCCTGGCAGAAGTGTGGGCATTGTGAAGAACTTTTAACCAAGCTGATGTCCAGCAACCTGCCACCAGTGACTTATGCTGTGGACCTGTCACCCGAATTATGTGTGGTGTGGAGAGCGGAATCCCGGCTAGCTGAAGGGAATCCAGGGGTGAGTGGCATGCAGGCCTGCAGTCGGGTAGGCAACAGTGGTCCCGAATTTGGAGGGAGAAGAGCCACAGCAGGAGGTGAGATATGCCAGTCCAGCACAAGGTACCCCAGCAGAGAAACCGGTTGCTGAAGTCCACCCTGTCAGTCCCACCTGAAAGAAGCCAGTTGTTGAGGACCCTGGGTCTTCATGTGAGCACAGGGTGGAGTGGAAGTGATGGTGAAATAGATTGGGGTCTCATAGACTGGAGTCCAAGTTTGGGGCCCTCAGAGGAAGAGTGGACTTCAGGGGATGCTCAGTAAGCTGAATATCTGCCAGCAGGTATTTCCAGGGGAGAGTGGGGTGAGAGAACCATTAACCCTGAAGGAGCAGGGTGGGCCACAGAGGAGCAGCAGCAGCTCACATCCACCTGCACAGATGAACAGCTACCAACACCGCAAAATCAACCCCATAGTACCCCTACCCCATACCCAGTCCAGACAGAGCCAGCTGTCACCAGGGGCAGGTTACAATCATGGGACACCACCTACAAGATGTGGATCACCTGGTCTTCACAGGCTTGTGAAAGGCCCAGGGAGTTCCCCAGTTTTTCCCAGTTTCAGAGGGAGGTGCAGAGAAGGACTGCTCTGGAGTGGGAATTGGACTTTCCTTATGTTCCACAGGATGTCATGGACATCATTGAGGTCTCCCACACAAATTGGGAAGAGGAACTCATATGGGACTCCTTCCATACTCCCAAACCCCAGAGGGGACCTCACAACAAAGACACTTGGGCCAGGTTCCAGGATATTTTGAGGGAGCGTAGCCTGGGGGAGCCATCTACAGGGACCGAGTGGTTGTAGTGAAAGCCGGACGGCCCAATGCAGACATGTACTGGTGAGCAAAGGGGTTGACGCAGGATTTCAGTGCAAAGCAAGGCAGTTGATTGTTATAGGAACTTTTCCCCTTGTTGAACGGACTAGGGCAGACCATACCACTTAGTGATGGTATGGTCTGTAGTGGAGAACCCTGACATCGGCGCAACTCCTATGGGGTAGGTACAAATGGTACTCAATATTACTTTGAGTAGGAATAATTGGTGAGCTCCACTGGGGGGGACTGAGTCAGGTATGCCCCATAATTTTATGTTGTTTCGCCATGAGTGGTCTTCCAATTAAGAAATTTTATTTTATAAGCACTGAATCTTGGTATCTTGATCACTGTTAGCATCAACTAGGTCATTATGCGTGGTATAGAGGTCCACCATTTTCAACTCTAAGTGGTGGATCAGAATGAGGTTGTACTGTGTCATTAATTGAGGCAGTGTTTTACTGGAGCTGCAGTTTTCAGTGTGGGAGCCGCTACCTGACTTGCTGGATAAAGATTACAGTTCAGTGACAGTGCTCAGATACCACCTTTGGGATCACTGGCAACATGCTGACTGGAGGCATTGTACCTTAGGAGGAGCGAAGAATGGAGCGTTTATCCCATACAGGTTGAGTCTGCCAAACTGAATTGGTGGTGATCTTCCTGTCTATGCTCCCAGCTTATTAGTGAGTATCATGGCTGCCTCTACAGGGACTTGACATTTCCATCTGCACAAGCGTGAGTACCTCTGCACACACCGCCTAGGGGAACTTGGACGGCTGAGTGAGAGAGTGTCCCCCTCCGCGTCCATAATCACCCCCCAACTTTGTGTAGCAGTTACCTTCACCCTCTGTTTGTTTATGCAAGTCCTACATCTGTGATTCCATCTGTTGAGCCTTGGGAAGCACACAAATTGCCATGGACTTCCGCTCTCTGGATAACAATCTATCCCCACACCAGCTTTGAGCTTCGCTTGGGGAACTGAACATCAGAACATGTGGTCTGTTTCATCATAGGTAGCGATGGTGGGACAGGGTGTGGACTTCCATCATTCTGCGAACAGCTGGCATGGTGTAGAGAGTTGTGAATAGTAGAGTTGAGCAGACACCTGGATGTTCGGGTTCGGCGGGTTTGGCCGAACTTCACGAAAAAGTTTGAGTTCGGCCCCGAACTTGACCCCGAACCCCATTGAAGTCAATGGTGGCCCGAACTTTTGGACACTAAAATGGCTCTAAAAAAGTCCTGGAAAGGGCTAGAGGGCTGCAAAAGGAAGCAAAATGGGGGTAAGAGCAGGACAAGTGCTCTGCAAATAAATGTGGATAGGGAAATAACTTAAAATCACATAAAAAAAATAAAGAGACTGCTGCATGACTTGGGGCTCAGACTGCTTGGCTGATTTACAAGGGGCTGAGGTGAAAGACAGATGGTCATGGGGTTCAGGTGCCAACTCTGAGCTTTCAGCAAAGGACCGGGTTGGAGACAATGTGAAGGAACTGGAGGCATTGTCAGCCACCCAATCTACTATCGCCTGTACTTGTTCTGGCTTCACCATTCGTTGAGCGGCATTCGGGCCTACCATATAACGTTGAAGGTTCTGTCGGCTACTCGCACCTGAGGAAGGTTTTCCACTTGTGCGTGTAGCTGGCATAGATCAACCACGTCCTCTCCTTGCAACAGGAGCTTCACCAACATCACCAACACCAGCAGCACCATGACCACGTCCCTTATTTGACGCTCTCCTCTCTCTGGACGCAAATGTACTATTTAGCACAAATTTATATTATTTTTCAAACCGGCAATGTCGACCCACTTTTAATTTTGTGCAAGAAAGGCACAGCAAGGTGCAAATGTACTATATAGCACTATTTTTTTTTTTTTTTTAAACCAGCAATGTCGACCACTTTTTAATTTTGTGCAAGAAATGCACAGCAAGGTGCAAATGTACTATGTAGCACTATTTATTATTATTTTTTTTAAACCAGCAATCTCGACGCACTTTTTAATTTTGTGCAAGAAATGCACAGCAAGTTGCAAATGTACTATGTAGCACTATTTATTATTCTTTTTTTTTAAACCAGCAATGTAGACGCACTTTTTTATTTTTGTGCAAGAAATGCACCGCTGGCCGCAAATGTAGTATTTAGAATATTTTTTTTTTAAAACAGCAATGTAGACACACTTTTTATTTTGTGCAAGAAATGCACCGCTGGCTGCAAATGTAGTATTTATAATTTTTTTTTAAACCAGCAATGTAGACGCACTTTTTATTTTTGTGCAAGAAATGCCCCGCTGGCCGCAAATGTAGTATTTAGAATATTTTTTTTTAAACCAGCAATGTAGACGCACTTTTTATTTCTGTGCAAGAAATGCACCGCTGGCCACAAATGTAGTATTTAGAATATTTTTTTTTTAAAACCAGAAATGTAGATGCACTTTTTAATTTGGTGCAAGAAATGCCCCTCTGGCCGCAAATGTAATATTTTGTACAAAAAAAAATGTAATTTGTCTAACTGCAATGTAAAAGCAATATTAAATATGCCAAAATGTTGCCAACTGAACTAACAGAACACGATTAAAGTAGTGTCCCTGACACACAATTATATTTTGGATTCGTTAAAAAGACAAACAATCCACCCGTAAACGTCGGTAAAAACGTTCACGTCACGCGAACGTTGACTAACACACAGTCCCTGTGATGAAATTAGCACA
>BLSH010559337.1:348942-380254 GCA_018402905.1 Glandirana rugosa
GAAAAGACACACTTAGACACATCTTTTCGATTAACGACCTAATCCTCTCAATGGACGGTCACCATAGACACGGTCGTTAGTTCTATTCTGGAATCTTGACCCTTCCAGTCGTACCGTTGATCCATTGATTGTAAAAGACGTCTTGATAAATCGTAACTTTGGTAATTGGTTCTAACTGATACTTACCGTTCTTCAGTTCTACAACAATCTAAAATATACACGATACGTTATATACGTATACTAAATGTAATCATAATATTTATTAGAGTTGCAACAATAATAAATTCTGGTAGAACGTTGACCTACATATAAAATGTGCTAAAATTGCTCATTACATTGAATGTATAAGTATGTAAGTTGAATATTTAAGTATAAATCAGTTACAAGATGGTCTTAAATAATAACAACGTTGAGATTATTTATAATACTAATGTAAATCATATGCATATATTGCATAGCACATATAAAATCTAACAACATCTTGACTTCTTGCCATTCATAGTCAATCTTGGTTAATGGTTTCAATGCTAAATAGTTCTGCAGAAAATGTTAGTTACCTAGTTGCCATGCTGACCTTCCCAGTTCTAAGGTCTTATCTTGATTGCTGGCACAGATACCACTGGCAGGTAACTCTCCTAATCCAGCAATTAGCTTTTCTACACAGATTCACACAGAAAAGCTTTATTTTGAGTCCATTCAGTGTTCTTATTTTAACTGAAGCCCTAATGAAGGGGTATTTTTTCTGACCCTTTAAGCATGTATGATGTCTTTTAGGAAAAACTAATAAAACATGTTGGACTTTTTTATCCTTTGGTCTGGCACTCCTTTCAGTGTAGGCTTTTTTTCTGATAACCCACTGGGGTATCCCCTGTAGGCATAGTCGTGCGCAGGGGGTGTGCCAGGGGTGCCTGGGCATACCATAATCACTCCAAGCACATTAGCATTACTGCTATGTGTGCCGGTGGAGAGATGGGAAATATCTCCCTCTGACCCGTTCCACCATTATTGAAGAGCTACCGTACTTCTCTTTCACTGAACTGGCTCTGCTATAAGTGTGTGTGTCTGTGTGTGTATGTATCTATATAAATATACTGTTTGAGCTTTGGGGTGCACACCCTAATGCAATAGGCTGCACACACCTATGCCTGTAGGGTAGTCTTGTCTGTTGTGAGCTGCCTAACCTAAGCCAGTAAACGTTCTGATTGTTTTTGTCCCCTCACTACTTTGCATGAACTCACGTCAATGTCTCAGTGCCTATTGGTTGTTTTGTTCTTTTTTGTATGTAGCATGTCACTGCAGTAAAATAGCATGCGCCAAAGCACCACTTATTTATCCCACCTATTTCCATAGCTGCCATTAAATTTAAGCACTCTCCTTTATTTAAAAAAATGTTAGGCAGACCTAAAGTGAGAGGCACACTGAGCTAGTGGGAGGTGTGTGTGGGGGGGTTCTACAGAACAAAGAGGTGTGGAAGGGAGTGGGGGCATAGGTCGGTCCCCAACCAAGGGCCCCACACAGTGGTTTTAGAGGACTATTACAGTACCCAGATAATGCATGAACGTAACAAGTGGTAATACAAAAGATATATAAAAATATAAACACTTTTATTCAATACATCATATTAAAAACTGGGGATACAAATTCCCGGTCATGATTATGGTACAGTAAAACAATGAATTCATACTTTATATGGCCCCCGATGGAAAAAAAGGGGGAGCGCTGAAGTATAGTGCCACAGATGCTGGTGTTAATCTCTCTACATGTTTTGCGGATTCAATAGCGGCTTCCACAGGAGAGCATCTATGGTGATTTAATTTGTAAAAATAATGAATAACAAATAACAATTGATATGTACATTATGTTTCTCAAAGTACAGAATTTTTATGGGGGGGGGGGTACAGAAAAAAAATAGGGAAACATTAACATAATGCTCCACTTACCAATGGTTCCAGCCCAACAGGGGGCAGCACCCAGAAAAATGTTCCCAGTCGGCGGAAGGGGGGGTGTGCATAAGTAAGTCTATATAAATAATAGTGGTAATAATATAAAAATGATTGCACAGTTGCACAGTGGGGAATTGGGAAAAGAGAATCACCTCAGAAAAAAGAGAGGGAAAGGGAAAGGGGAGAAGGGAAAGGGGGGGGAGAGGGGAAAAGGGGGGAGGGAAAAGGGGAGGGGAAAAGGGAAGGGGAAGGAATAAGGGAGTATGGAGGAGGAAAAGGGAGGGGGAGGAAAGGGGAGAAAAGAACAATGGGAACAAAGAGGCGGTTGGACTGCACCAGCTAGAGGCAGGGCATGCCTATTTTTTTATCACTGATTGGTCATACTACTGTATATAGCCAAAGCATGTGCAGGTGGTAGTTGCATGGCTGACAAAGCCTTCCTCTTGATCCTTCTTCCAGACACTGAGCAGTCAGTTGTCTACAAGCGCTGTCAATGTGGCATCTCCCCCCTCCTCCTCCTCTTCTGCTAATCATGCCACAGTTCACAAACTAGCTATGATGAGTCTGTGGAATTTTTTTATCAAACAATCACTGCTTGCTGCAGGAAGATGATCTGGGTAAAGTGCAAGCATTAGTCCTTTAAGATATTGAAGATGAAGAAGACAGAGCCAAGACACGTGAGGGAGGGGAAAGTTCAGCCACACAACAGCCATGCAGGCAAGAGAAGTAAGAGGCAGTAATGTTCCAGCAGTTGAAGCTTAAAACAAATTGGGCTCCAGTGAAAAAGTTGGGGATGGATGATGAGGTGGGAGACCATCTGTGGGTGTCACTGATTGTTAAAGAGTTCTGAAGAAGAGGCAGAACAGCAGGCGCAACACAGGAATGACAGGGGGATATTAGAGAACTAAATGCATGGCTAAAGAACTGGGGTAAGAAGGAAGGATTTGGGTTTTTAGAGCACTGGGTTGACTTTTCATTAGAGTACAACCTATATGCTAAAGATGGTTTGCACCTAAATGGAAGGGGGTCTGCTGTGCTGGGGGAGAGGTTTATGGGAAGGCTGGAGGAGTATTTAACCACTTCAATACCATGCACTTAGAACACTTCCCTATCAGACCAATTTTCAGCTTTCAGTGCTGTTGCGATTTGAATGAGAATTGTGCGGTCGTGCGACGCTGTACCCAAACAAAGTTTTTGTCATTTTGTTCCCACAAATAGAGCTTTCTTTTGGTGGTATTTGATCACCCCTGCGGTTTTTATTTTTTGCGCTATAGAAAAAAAAAAGACCGAAAATTTTGAAAAAAAAAAAACATTTTCTTTGTTTCTTTAACAAAAGTTTGTATAAAGTACATTTTCTCCTTCACTGACGGGCACTGATGTGGCTACACTGATGGGCACTGATGAGGCTACACTGACGGGCACTGATACGTGGCACTGATATGCGGCACTAATGGACACTCATAGGCGGCACTGATAAGTGGCACTGGGCACTGATGGGCACTGATAGGTGGCACTTTTAGGTGGCACAGGTGAGCACTTTTAGATGGCACAGGTGGGCACTGATAGGTGACACAGGTGGGCACTGATAGGTGTCACAGGTGGGCACTTAGAGGTGGCAGTGGTGGGCACAGGTGCAACAAGCACTGTTAGGGATGGCACTGGCAGGCATCATACATGGGCACAGTGCCATCCCTACAGTGCACAATAATGCCCTTACCTGGTGGTCTAGTGGGGGCTCCCTGGTGGTCCTGGGCGGCCTCTGTGGTCCTTCCCTGGTGGTCCTTGGCGGCCTCTGTGTGATGTTTGGGGGGGGCTCCCTGGTGGTCCTGATCCGGCTCCCTCATGGTCCAGTGGGGTGATCCTGTGGGTGGCTGTGCTGATAAATGTTCAGCGCAGCCCCCCCTGTCAGGAGAGCAGCCGATCGGCTCTCCGCTGCTCAGGTCTGCAGACCTGAGCAGAGGAAAAGCCGATAAAAACGGCTCTTCCTATTTACACTGTGATCAGCCGTGATTGGTCACGGCTGATCACATGGTAAAAGGCTTCGGATCGAAGCCTTTTACCTCGGTCGGTAATGCGGTGGGTCAGCCTGACCCACGACACCACCAATCGCCGCGATGCGCGCCCCCAGGGGCGCGCGATCGCGGATTATCCTGAGGACGTCAATAGACGTCCAGTCATGATTATGAGCCACCCGCCCGGACGTCATTTGTCAATGCGCCAGGCGGGAAGTGGTTAAACTAGGATTGAGGGGAAGATTTGGGCACATGGGGCAGACAGGTCAGGCAGGGGTCAGCTCCTATTGGTGGGTGGAATGAGGAAAGATGGGGGAGGGCTATGGCAGGTGATATGAAGGTTCCAATATTACAAACATCCATTGGAAATTGTACTATTTGTACTAAAATAAAAATATGCAAAATAAATGTGCAACATCTGACAATGAATTAAAGTGTTTATTCACCAATCCCAGTACTCTGCCAAGCAAAATAGGTGTGTTGGAAGCTCTGGTGCATGGGGCAAACTATAATTTAATTTATATTACTGAATCTTGGCTTTATTCTTCACACAACTGGGCTATTAATATCCCTGGCTATGACCTCTTTCGGAAAGACAGGATAAAATGGAGGGTGGTGGTGTCTGTCTCTATGTGAGAAGTGATCTCACGGCGAGTGTGAATGAGCACTTAGTTGATGAAGAGTGTCATGAGGCATTATGGGTGTTTGTTATAGACCACCCAGTGTTAATGAGGAGGTGGAGACTCAACTCCTTGCACATATAGAAAGGGCTGCAAGGGCTGGGACAGTGATAATAATGGGGGATTTTAACTACCCGGAAATTGACTGGAGTAATGGCACTGCTGGAACAGTTAAAGGGCAAAAATTTATAAAGCTATTACATGACAATTTTATGGTCCAGTTTATTGAGGTCCCTGACTAGGAATGACACTCTGCTGGACCTGATAATCTCAAACAATGCAGAGCTTATTACCAATATTCATATAAAAGAACATCTGGGTAGCAGTGACCATAATATGATTTAATTTAATGTTAGCTGTAAGCAACAAACACATACGGAAAAATATAAAAACACTTAACTTTAAGAGAGCACATTATCCAAGGATGAGGGCTGCTCACCAAGACTTAGACTGGGAGGGAATATTGGTATTAATGAACATAGAACAGAAATGGGAATTCTTCAAAAAGACTGTATGCAAACTCACTGCAAAGTATATTGCCATGGGAAATACATTTAAAAGGCTAAAAATAAAACCTATGTGGCTCACGGCCAAAGTTAAAAAAGCTATAAATAATTAAAAAAAGAGCTTTTAAACATATAAAAATGAAGGAACACTATCATTGTTTAATTGTTACAAAGAATATAACAGAATATGTAAATAGGTATATAGTAGGAAAACCCCCCAAAAAACTATTCAAATATATTAATAGTAAAAAGGTCAGGTCTGAATATGTAGGCCCTTTATAAAACAATCTGGAATGGGTGACTGGGGACAAAAAGAAGACATATTTATTAAATACCTTTTTCCATTCTGTGTATACAAAGGAGCATGGGGGAGCTAAAGTCCATAATGGGGATGGTATTGACATAGCCCCAAATGATCCACAATGGCTCAAAAGTGATAAGGTCCAGAAATACTTAGACAGAATAAAGGTGCATAAAGCACCTGGACCAGATGGCATCCACCCACAGATCCTAAAATTATTGAGCTCTGTCATCTCAAAGCCATTGCTTATATTTTCTATGGCCTCATTAATGACTGGAATAGTACCACTGGATTGGTATAGGGCCAACGTGGAATCAAAGTTTTTACCAAATAACTATAGACCTGTTAGTTTAACTTCTATAGTCAGGAAGATACTGGAGTGTTTAATAAAAGACCACATAGATGAGTTCTTGCTGGAAAAACTATTTAAAGCAACAGACAGCATGGATTCATGAAAGACAGAAGTTGTCAAACAAACCAGATTTCTTTTTATAAGGAGATAAGTAAAACCTTAGACAAAGGGGTGGCTGTGGATGTGGTATACTTGGACTTTGCAAAAACATTTGACACAGTTCCCCACACATGGCTAATGTGTAAGGTAAAGTCTACAGACTTGGAAAGATCCGTTTATAAATGGATAGAAAACTGACTAGAATTCAGAGTAGTTGTTAATGATTCTTACTCTGAATGGTCTAAGGTTATTAGTGGTCTACCCCAAGGTTCAGTTTGGGACCCTTACCTTTTAATATCTTTATAAATGATATTGGGTCTGGGATTAAAAGTACAATTTCAGTCTTTGCAGATGACACCAAGCTATGCAGAGTTTAAACAAGTATGGGTGATCAGTATTGGAGACAGCAACACAATCCACATCCCATAATTACAAATTTTGAAGAAAAGAGGGTCAAGATAGAGGACAAGCCTCATCCGAATAGATAATAGATTAATACAAGAAAGGGCTTTGCTCCCTTTGGAAACCGCAGCTTGGCATTGCATGCCAACCTCATTTTCCACATAGTTGCCCAAACAGTGCATTGAGGTTGGCTTGTAAGTTGGAGACATCTTGTAAGGATGTTATTCCACTGCATAGCTTGGTGAAAAGAGAATCAAGATAGAGGACAAGCCTCATCTGAATAGACAAAGCCGAGGGGGGACTTTGCTGGATTGGTTGCAGTCTAAAGTGAACACACAGTAATGCATATAGTCGTTAAAAATGTTTACATTTATTGGTTACAAGTAGAGTTGAGCGAACCCGAACTGTAAAGTTTGGGTTCGTACTGAACTTTGGGGTGTCCGTGACCCGGACCTGAACCCGGACATTTGAAAAAAAGTTTGGGTTCGAGTTCTGGGTTCGGGTATTTGATCACGCATGTTGAATAGCTGCAGGGCAGCCAATCAACAAGCGTTTCACTGGTTTTCCCTAGAAGCCATCACAGCCATGCCTACTAATGGCATGGCTGTGATTGGCCAGTGCATCATGTGACCCAGCCTCTATATGAGGCTGGATTCACAGTGCTGCATGTCACATGCTCTCTGGGTAGTGTAGAGAGAGGATGCTGCCGGTGCTGTGAGGGACAGATTGCAGATGGATAGATAGGTAGAGATTACTACTACTACTGCTTTTAGGGACAGATTGCAGATAGATAGATAGGTAGCGATTACTACTACTACTGCTTTTAGGGACAGATTGCAGATCTCATCCTGCATTACAGAAAGATCTGACTGGACTAGGTAGAGTCTACTGCTTAGAGGGACAGATTATTGTTCTAAAATCATCTCCTAGTTCTATAGGGTCGGGTTCCTGCTGTTGCTGTAAGGGACAGATTATTGTTCTAAAATCATTTTGCAGCCCTCTAGCACTTTCCAGGACTCTTTTACAGTCATTTTTGTGCCGAAAAGTTTGGGTCCCCATTGAATTCAATGGGGTTCGGGGTTCAGGGTGAAGTTCGGGTTAAGTTCGGCCAAACCCACCGAACAGCCACGGGTTCGCTCAACTCTAGTTACAAGTTGGTAAAATTCCATAAAACCTAATGATGTATTTTACGCATTACATAAACCATCCATACGAATATGTTGATAGTTTAGCCTGTGGAATTGTGATCAGATTCACTTTAGATTGCAACCAATCCAGCAAAGTCCCCCCTCGGGTTTGTCTATTCAGATGAGGCTTGTCCTCTATCTTGATTCCCTTTTCACCAAGCTATGCAGTGGAATAACATCCTTACAAGATGTCTCCAACTTACAAGCCAACCTCAATGCACTGTTTGGGCAACTATGTGGAAAATGAGGTTGTCATGCAATGCCAAGCTGCTGTTTCAAAAGGGAGCAAAGTCCTTTCTTGTATTAAGAGATAACATTTTATCACTGTACAAAGCATTAGTAAGACCTCATCTGGAATATGCAGTTCATTTTTGGGCACCAGTTCTCAAAAAGGATATCGGGGAACTGGAGAAAGTGTAGAGAAGGGCAACCACACTGGCATGGAGGAGCTCAGCTATGAGGAAATATTAGAGGAACTGAATTTATTCTCTCTTGAGGACAGGAGATTAAGGGGGATGTGATCAACATGTACAAATACATAAGGGGTCCATATAGTAAACTTGGTGTTGAGTTATTCACTTTAACCACTTCAGCCCCGGAAGGATTTCCCTCGTTAGGACCAGAGCACTTTTTGCGATTCAGCACTGCGTCGCTTTAACTGACAATTGCGTAGTTGTGCGATGTTGTACCCAAACAAAATTTACGCCCTTTTTTCCCCACAAATACAGCTTTCTTTTGGTGGTATTTGATCACCTCTGCGTCATTTCTAATCACCGCTATAAACAAAAAAAGCGTACATTTTGCAAAAAAAAAAAACAATATTTCTTACTTTTTGCTAAAATACAAATCCAAAAAAATATAAAAAAAACATTTTTTTCTTCGGTTTTGGCCGATTTATATTCTTCCTCATATTTCTGGTAAAAAGAAAATCGCAATCAGCATTTATTGAGTGGCTTGCGCAAAAGTTGTCGCCTTTACAGATGATGAGAATTAATTTCTGGGGTTTTTATTATTTTTTTATTTTTTACTAGTAATGGCGGCGATCTGCGATTTTTAGCGGTACTGCGATATTGGGGCGGACATGTCGGACCATTTTGACACTTTTTTGGGGCCATTGGCATTTATACAGCGATCAGTGCTATAAAAATGCACTGATTACTGTGTAAATGCCATTGGCAGTGAAGGGGTTAACCTGCAGGGGGAGATCTAGCGGTTAACTGTGTTCCCTAGACATGTTCTAACTGTGAGGCTGGCCTGTCAGGGGCATAAGAGATCTAACTGATCTCAGTGACAGGGTTCAGTAGATCTCTTATGTCCCCACTGTCAGAATGGGGAACCGCCGTGTTTACATTGGCGGTTCCCCATTCTTTGGCTCTGGCAGCTCGTCGCGGCTCGCCGGCGGACATCGGAGTGCGGTGGGCACGAGCGCGTGCCGACGGTGGTGTGCTCGTGCCCCCTAGTGGCCACTCTGCAAATCGCCATCTATTTATGGTGATTCGCTGTACACATCCATACTGCCGTAGTAAATATACTGTGCGCGGTGTGGAAGTGGTTAAGGTTATCACAGAGGACAAGGGGGCACTCTTTATGTCTAGAGGAAAAGAGATTTTATCTCCAAGTACGGAAAGGTTTTTTCACAGTAAGAGCTGTGAAAAAGTGGAATAGATTCCCCCCAGAGGTGGTTCTGGCCAACTCAGTAGATTGCTTTAACCGGTTCCTGACCGCGTACCGTATATTTACTGCTGCAGTGTGGCTCTATTCCGCAGAGCACCCCAGCGTGGTCACGTCCGTCCGATTCGCTAGACGACTGTTCACTCTACAGGAATAGACCAATGATTTTTGGTTTATTCCTGTTGATCGGTCCTAGCGAATGGGATGCCTCCCCTGTCTGTGGAATGTAAACACAGACAGGGGAAGTGATGTCATCTCCCATCTCTGCCTCCTTTTCCGTTGCAGAGAGGAGAGAGAGACATCAAAATGTGAGTTGCACCAACACTACACTAACACCAGTACACATAGGCACACTTTAACCCTTTGATCACCCCCCAGTTAACCCCTTAACTCCTGTCACCCCCTGTCACTGTGTCACTGAGTGCAGTGAACAATCTGATCGCTGCACTCAGTGACACAGTGACAGGTGACAGATTCTTGTGACACTAATCAGTGTTAGGGTAGGTAGTATTAGGCCTAGGTAGGTGTAAATACCCCCCCTTACCCCCCAATAAAGTTTTTAACCCCTTGATTGCCCCCTGTCACCTGTGATCACTGTATAAGCGTCACGGGTGACGCTAGCTAGATAATTTGTTTTTTTTTCCCATCAGATTACCCGCCGTATATATTATATATATACCTTTTATAGGTTTTAACCCCTAATCGCCCAGCGGTGACCTCAGGTAGGTTTTAGCATGCGTTAGGGTTAACATGAACACCAGGCAGGGCCAGTTAGTTAGGTACTCTGACAAGCATACACACACATTAGATAGGTGTTAGATACTATTTCAGTATCTGATCAGATCAATATCTGATCTGATCAGATATATATTAGCGTCCCCACTAGATTAGCATTCTAAAAAATGCAGCGTTAGTAGTATCAGCCCAGATATCTGCTAGCCCAGACCACCCAAGTGCAGGATCAATAGATCGCTGGCACTTATCAAACACAGAACACATATCTGTAGCGTTCGCAGAGATCATGCCCAATCCCTGCGAAATCTGACAGTGATTTTGGTAGTGAGTTGAAATAGGCTCTGACAACCAGGTGCGCTTTTTTGCCTGTGAGTCACACTAGTGTACCGATAAATTTAGAGGCCAACATGTGAAATCCGAGGTACACTCGTGAAAAGGCCTAAGCGTTTTTGAGCATGACAGATGAGAGCGATGGGGAAACCTCACTGTCAGATTCAGGCTCATCATATGATCCCGTAGACAACAGCGGCTCCCTGTCAGATAGCTATAGAAAGGTCCCTGCTAAGGTCAGGCGTACCAGATCCCATTCTGCTGTCGCTGAGGTACAAGAACCGCAGGGCTCTCATATGGAGCAGAGAACCAATACTAGCGCCGCTACTCCTTCTGGTGACCTGGCAAGCACCAGCGGCCTAGTACACCCTGGTCATACAACCCAACCAGCACTGCAGGAAGTCCCATAAGTGCAGTTCAAGCTGGTGTGGCTAGCACAAGTACAGGGTGGGCCATTTATATGGATACACCTTAATAAAATGGGAATGGTTGGTGATATTAAATTCCTGTTTGTGGCACATTAGTATATGTGAGGGGGGAAACTTTTCAAGATGGGTGGTGACCATGGCGGCCATTTTGAAGTTGGCCATTTTGAATCCAACTTTTGTTTTTTCAATAGGAAGAGGGTCATGTGACACATCAAACTTATTGGGAATTTCACAAGAAAAACCATGGTGTGCTTGGTTGTAACGTAACTTTATTCTTTCATGAGTTATTTACAAGTTTCTGACCACTTATAAAATGTGTTCAATGTGCTGCCCATTGTTTTGGATTGTCAATGCAACCCTCTTCTCCCACTCTTCACACACTGATAGCAACACCGCAGGAGAAATGCTATCACAGGCTTCCAGTATCCGTAGTTTCAGGTGCTGCACATCTCGTATCTTCACAGCATATGGTTTTTTTATGGTTTTTATGGTCAGTAAAAACCAATACCGGGTGAGCTGCTCCTTCCAGGAGGTACCGCCATTCCTCCAAAGCCGACTTGATGGCCAGCAATTCCCTATCACCGACATCATAGTTCCAGCAAGATGGTGCACCACCACATTATGGGTGTCAGGTCCGAGCATTCCTAGATGAACAGTTTCCTGGAAAGTGGATTGGCCCCCAAGGTCTCCCGATCTGACCCCCTTAGACTTTTATCTTTGGGGTCATCTGAAGGCAATTGTCTATGCTGTGAAGATACGAGATGTGCAGCACCTGAAACTACGGATTCTGGAAGCCTGTGCTAGCAGAAACTTGTAAATTACTCATGAAAGAATAAAGTTACATTAAAACCAAGCACACCATTGTTTTTCTTGTGAAATTCCCAATAAGTTTGATGTGTCACATGACCCTCTTCCTATTGAAAAAACAAAAGTTGGATTCAAAATGGCCAACTTCAAAATGGCCGCCATGGTCACCACTCATCTTGAAAAATTTCCCCCCTCACATATACTAATGTGCCACAAACAGGAAGTTAATATCACCAACCATTCCCATTTTATTAAAATGTATCCATATAAATGGCCCACTCTGTAGTCTCCCGCAGCCACGAAGAAGACAAACACAAGACCGCAGAGCCCATAGTGCCCTTCCGGCCAAACTCTGATTGGCAACCCGTCACTGATGCAGGGCCGTACTTCCCCCATTCACTGGCCAACCAGGTGAATACAGCTGGTTTTACGGCCATCGATTTTTATTTGCTGTTTTTCACCGAAGATATCTATTGATCTATTGTTGACCAATCAATTTATATGCTGGTCATTGCACCGCCACTAATCCCCATTCGTCACTTGTCAGAGATTGGAAACCAATTACGGTTCCGGAATTTAACACCTTTCTGGCCCTTACCCTCAAAATGGGCATACATAAAGAACCTGAATTGCGGTTATATTGGTCCACTGACTCAATTCATCATATGTATGTCTTCTCTGCTTGCATGGCGAGGGCACGATACGAGCAGATCCTACGGTTTATGCACTTCAACAACAATGAACTCTGTCGACCCTGAATATGATCAGCTCCACAAAATTTGGCCCCTCATAAACCACTTCAATCAGCAGTTCACAGCACTTTTTATTCCCAACCAAACTGTGTGCGTGGACAAGTCCCTGATTAAATTTGCTGGTCGTCTTGCTTTCAAACAGTACGTCCCCAGCAAGCGTGCCAGATACAGGGTCAAGATGTATAAACTCCATGACAGGGCCACAGGCTATACATGTAAGTTATGGTTTATGAGGGCAAAGATAGTCACGTGGAGCCGGTAGGATGCCCAGAATACATAGGGAGTGCTGGCAAAATTGTGTGGGGCTTGGTGTCACCCTTATCCGGAAAGGAGTATCATTTGTACGTGGACAATTAACAGCCTAGTGTGCCACTTTTTAGTCACTTGTTTGATCACCAAATTGGAACATGTGGCACCGTGCGATCTAATCGCCAGGGCTTCCCCCAACGGCTGGTAGAATCCAAACTTAGACGGGGGGTAGAGAACCTGCTTGAGAAGTAGTAATTTGCTTCTGGTGAACTGGAGGGATACAAAGAATGTTTTCGTTCTTTCCTCCCTTCACGCAGACATGGCTGTCCAAATTATAACAGCAACTGGTGTTGTGGAGAAACCCCTCTGTGTCCACGAATATAACCAAAATATGGGAGGGGTGGACCTCAATGACCAGTTATTGGTGCCATACTTAATTGCCTGTAAGTCCAGACGCTGGTACAAAAAGTGTCTGTTTACTTATTCCAATTGGCTATGCTGAATGCATATGTGCTATACAAAGTGTCAGGACAGACTGGACCTCTCCTTCAATTCCAGGAAGAGATCATCAGAGCCCTGCTGTATCCAATTCAAATGCAGTGTGCTGGCTGCATGGACGGCATTTGCCACATGCCATTCCTGGTACCCCTACCAACCGAGCCCCCCAAAAAAGATGTCGTGTCTGGCGACGACGCGGATTCAGGCGTGACACCCGTTATTATTGCCAATCCTGTTTTGACCAGCCTGGTCTCTTCATCGATGACTGTTTCGAGCGCTACCATACACTAGTTGAGTATTAGCGTAGAGAACAGCACTACACAGGAATAGGGCACACGTTTACAGGGCCTCCAAAGATGTCATCACATTTTTAGAGACCCTGACCTTTGCTGTTTACTGTTATAAAAAAAAGCGTACCAAAAACAAAAATAAAAGAAATCAAAAAGTTATAAAAAAAAAAAAAATAATAAAAGCCAAAAACAATTGTACATTTCTTGGTTTTCTATCTCTATTTTCTTTCTATTGCTCTCTCTATTGTTTTTATGCATACCTGAAATGTTTTGTTGCTGTTTATTATCATGGGGTTTTTTTGCAGGTATATAATGTTTTATAATGTTTTCATGTAACGTTTAATTTTTTTTCTTCTCAGCAGGAATGCTATTTTTATATGTTACTGGATTTTATTAATCTTTATTTGGTTTTCAGGTACCCCAGCTGCAGCGCTGATTTATTTAGGGTGACAGCAACAGTGTTTGCTCCCACCATATATAAAGCAGCGACTCCAGACTGGAGGTGATTTCACCACCACAGTTCAAAAAAGAGCATGTATACCAGAGCATAGGGGCAGGGGTGGAAATTGGGGTGGATTGCCCCTATGCCTATTTTTAAAAAGGGGCTATGTCCACCATTAGAAGTGGGTGGATGAAGGGAGGTTTTCTAATGGTGGGCATATCCACCAGTTGATTCTTTTTTTTCATTTAACCCACAAGCTGCATGAAAAAAAAGAACATTACAACATATGCCCAACAAGGACCAGGGACGCTTTAGTATGTTTCTGGTGTTAGAGTGGTTATATTGGAATGATGCCTGCAGGTATAGGTATCATCTAGGTATCATTCTTTTCAGCCAGCGGTTGGCTTCCATGTAAAAGCAATCCTAGCAGCTAATTAGCTGCTAGACTGCTTTTACAAGCAGTGGGAGGGAACATCCCCCCTCCGGCCTTCCTCCATGGCTTTTCTCAGGCTCTCCTGTCCCACCGGGGAACCCGAGAATTCAGCCGGTGGTTCCGACAGCTGACCATAGAGCTGATTGAAGACTAGAATGGCTCCAATCATCTCTAGGGCCTAAGGTACCGGAGGCTACGAGCATTTCATGACTTCGGTTTCGCCGGATATAAACCGCACCATTGGGAAATTGGGGAAGCATCTTATCACAACGATTTTGGTGTGGTCAGATGCTTTAAGGGCTGAGGAGAGATCTAGAGTCTAATAGATCCCAAATTTAAAAAAAATATATTCGACACAACCTATTTTTATCATAGAGGATATTTAAATTTCCCTTGATAACAATAAAAATAATAGAAAAAAAAAGATGAAAGGGACAGTGTAAATTACAATTTGCACATCACGGGCCCATCACATGGAGACACCAAAGCACGTTCCCAACTCATCGAAGCCTTCCTGAAACAGTTCAGTCCCAAGGCTATTGGCCAATCAGACTCTAAGCTTTTAGAAGCACCCATATCATTCGAGGAATGGGATAGGGCCCTGAAAGCTACAAAACCAGGGAAGTGCCCGGGACCGGATGGTCTTTCGGCACAATACTATAAATGCTTCTCTGAATTGCTGGGACCGGCCTTTATCAAAGCATTTAACAGCCTCCCCAAAATCACTAACCCATCGACTAGCCTACTGGAAGCGTACATTTTGGTGATTCCTAAACCAGACAAAGATGTGTCAAATGTTGCAAATTACCGACCGATCTCGTTGTTGAATGTGGATGTCAAGGTGTATTCTAAAATCCTGGCTACACGTTTAGCCACTTATTTACCGACATGGGTGGGATTAGACCAAGTGGGTTTTGTTCCGGGAAGGGAGGCCAGGGACAATACCACAAAGGCCCTAAACATCCAACATTGGTTGATACAGTCGAAACAGGAAGGGTTTTTTCTATCAATGGACGCGGAGAAGGCGTTTGATCGGGTGGCCTGGGACTACATGGCAGCGGTACTGTGTCATTTGGGAATTGGACCCAGGATGCAAGCTTTCATACTCTCCCTGTATTCCAACCCCACAGCAAGGGTCAGGGTCAATGGCCACCTATCAGACGCCTTCTCCATCTATAATGGAAGGAGACAGGGATGCCCATTATCTCCTATCCTATATATCTTGACACTTGAACCCCTACTGCGCAGCATTAGGGCTAACCCAAATATCAGAGGCATAACCATAGACAACAAGGAGTATAAAACTGCAGCCTTTGCAGACGATATTTTATTATTTCTCTCCTCCCCCTTGACATCCATACCTAACCTAATACAATGTTTGGGACAATTCAATAAAATCTCTAATCTAAAAATAAATTATCACAAATCATTCGCCCTAAATGTATCGCTTCCAGGTGAGTTGGTAGAGAGGTGTAAAACAAACTTCCCCTTCCAGTGGAAAGAGGAGGCCATACCGTATTTGGGAATACAAATCCCAACAGATCCATCTGAACTATACCATAGAAATTTTGCATCTGAACTGATTACCATTCGGCGAGATCTAATGCGATGGGCAAACCCCTACATATCCTGGTTCGGTAGGGCTTCTATCTTAAAAATGACAATTCTTCCACAGCTTCTATGCAAAATGCAAATGGTACCAATACAGTTACCTTCAGCCTTCCTGACATCCTACAAAAATATTTGCAGGGACTTTTTGTGGTCCGGGAAAACTGCACAGGTGTGGTGGGAGAAATTGGTTCTCCCGAAGAGCAAAGGGGGATTGGCCTACCAGATATGCAAAGATATCATTGGGCTACTCTGCTAGCTCGGGTGGTGGACTGGAAGGTACATTCGGCATGTAAAAGCTGGGTGCAGCTAGAAAACTCCTTTGTTCAGGGAGAGATAGGAGATCTCCCCTGGCTTTCCAAGGATAATATAGACCCTAATCTTCTTGCGCATTCCTTAATTGGGCAACCCTCCAAATTTTCGACAAGGCATGCAGGGTGTATGGTGTATCTCATAAACAGTGCCCAATTACCCCGATAAGGGGCAATCCAGACTTTCCCCCAGGACTCTCGGGTGTTTCCTGACAGAGGAATGGCCTCATCAGCATATCTTCGCTAAACATTTCTTTAATTGCAAAAAAATTTAGACGACACAGGGATCTGGTGGAGACTTCGAACAATGCGACATTCCCCCTTTGGAGTTACATTCAACTAAAACACTTTCTAGACCACCCAACGCGCAGACAAAACTATTCTAGAGACCTCACTATGTTTGAGTTGCTTTGCTCTAGAACAACACCCCAAAATCATGTGATCTCTACAATATACCCATTCTTGTTCCCGGAAAAGACATCAGTCTTGGATCCGGATCATGCGTTCTGGGAAACTGCTTTGGGCATAGAAATTGAAGAAGAAGGGTGGGATCGGATCCATTTTTATATTCATAAGGGATCACTCAATGCACAAACCCAAGAAAATGGATACAAGATCAAAACCAGGTGGTACAGGGCTCCTGATCTGCTCTACAGGATCTATCCTATGGTAAGTGATTGCTGTTGGAGATGTGGTGTGGATCGTGGGACCTTCATCCACATCTGGTGGTCCTGCCCATGGATCCAGCCCTTCTGGAGCAGGATCCATGATCTCACTACAACAATCTCCTCTTTTCCTTTGGAATTCACGCCGGCTCAATACCTTCTACATCATTCTAAAATTCCCAAAAAATCATACCGCAGATCGATTGCTATGCATATGATTAATGCGGCTAGAAGGTCCCTCCAGACACATTGGAGGGATACCTCTCCCCCCCACTTGGAAGGAATGGGTTAACTGGGTCAATCAAATTAGCAGTATGGAAGAACTAATCTTCACAGCTCAGGACAAAATATCGGCTTACACAAATATCTGGACTGAGTGGCATGCCTTCCGGAAATCTCAGATTTGCTCAGACCTAATAAAAGAAACTGCCTAAACTGCCTAACTGCTGATAAAGGCATGCAAACATCCTGTAAACTATTACTGCTACACTCATTTATGGTAATGCTTCCCTCTTACACCTCCTGTGGTGGGGGGAGGCTGGTGGCAGCCAGACCCTTCGTACTATTGACCCTCGTGAATACTATCTCCCTAATCCCCAACCTCATACTTACCCTTCCCCCCCCTTTTTTTGTGGTTTGGTTTTGTTTTGGCTTTAAGTATCTCTCGTAGCAACATTGTGGGTGAAGCGAACGGGGGGCATGGGACGTGAGTCAGCCCTTCCGCTTCACTTTCTTCCTCTTTCCTAGCTAAGCTAGAATATGTTAAATGAGCCCTCATCCCTCTCCACCCCATGATCCGCCCAAACAGAGGAAGTATACTAGGAGTGAAAAATAGAGCTTGCAACCCTAGTAGGGACAGGGTTAATAACTGAGACTGCAATTAGATGAAATCGGGCAACTTTCTCATGGAGGTTTTATAGGGATGGAAGCGACGGAATATGTATCTTGATTGTAGCTTACCACTGTTTGGTTATTTCCATGATGTAATGCGTAATGAACCATTTGCATTCTGTCACACAGTTTATTGCTCAATAAAATGTTATTGGAAGAAAGGGACAGTGTAAAAATAAAATAAAAATCAAAAAGAATAATTAAAATAAAAAAATGCAACCCAGTCCCCCCGTGCACGCGTGCAAAAGTTAACGCAAGCGTCGGCCTCCTGTCGTATGTAAACAGCAATTGCACCATGCATATGACGTTTCATCACGAATGTCAGATCGACGGCAGTAATTCTACAAGTAGACCTCCTCTGCAAATCTAAAGTGGTACCCTGTAAAGGTTTTTAAAGATGTATATAGTTTGTCGCTGCTGCGTGGGTATGAGTTATTTTTAAAGCATGTCATGTTTGGTGTCTATGTACTCGGCATGAGGTCATGTTTTATACAAATATTTGGGCAATATAGTGTGATTTTGTGCAGCGCAGTGCCAAATTGTAAAAAGTGCTCTGGTCCTACAGTGGGAAATGCTTCCAGGGTTGAAGTGGTTAAAAAAGGCCTGGATTCTTTCCTAAATGTACATAATATAACTGGGTACTAACATTTATAGGTAACGTTGATCCAGGGAATATCCGATTGCCTCTCAGGGGTTCAGGAAGGAATTTTTTCCCCTGCTGTAGCAAATTGGATCATGCTTCTTTGCTGGAGTTTTTTGTCTTCCTCTGGATCAACTGTGGGTATAAGATAGGATTGTGTATATGCGATAGTATGAATTTTTTTTTTTTAATGGTTGAACTAGATGAACTTGTGTCTTTTTTCAACCTGTCTGACTATGTAACTATGCAACTATGCAGTGAGGTAAGATTTTGTTTTACAGCTTGTAGAGAAGTGTAGAGAAGGGCCAGATTGTAGATGAGTGTAGAGAGCAGCAGTCCAAACCCATTTGGTGGCACTGCCCCACAGATACATGCAAATGCTATTTCTAGGGAAAAGGCAGGAAAAGGCCTTCATTCCACTTTGTTCCTTACTTAACGTGTAATTTCCCCCATGCACCCTCTGCAACCTCTGTGGCCTCCAGTAACAGGGGAAATCCCCAGTTAGGGCATCAAAAGCTTAAGATACACCACATCAAGCCAGGTAAAGGGCTATGGGGTCATACCAAGGAGCAGGGGCTGTAGTGGCTGCAATTACAACCGGGCCCCATGCTCCAGGAGGCCCGCGTGCTTCCCTTGTACACCTGGATAGGAGGGATGGTGGGGACGGCATTTAGAGGAACCATTCTCCTCCATTTTCCTCCTAATGGAGGAGATTGGTTCCTCTATATGCTGCCCCCACCGCCCCTCCTATCCAGTTTACTTGTCTTCTGCTGTTCCCAGGGTCCCTGTATCCCTCCACAGAAGTGCTGTCTTCCCCCCTCCTCTCTCCTGCCAGCTGCTGTAGAAGATATGTCATGATGGAGGGATGGAAACGGGTCTGTAAATTTGTCATTTACCGGCTCCTTCCTTTTATGACTGGACAGAGTCAGTGATTGGTAACTGTGTTTACTATACTTCCATTTCTGAATGAATGGGAGGCTTGGTACTCAACTATTCCTGTCCATTCAATCTGTGCAGCTGAGGCTACACAGATGGAGATTGAGGGCTGAGGTTTGTTTGGACCCCTGATATCTCATCAAAGCCCCCCAACAGAGCTCCTAAAATAAGTTGTAAAAAAATTATAAAAATAAAATTGTAAAAGAAATAAAATGAAATGGTAAAAAAATCATAAAATTAAAATAAAAATTAAAAACTACTGACACCAGTGAGGGAACTATCAGGACCGGAAAGGTTGCAATTGGGACAGGGCCCTGGCATTTCACCATCATGGGGAGGCCCGAAGATGGCAGAAAGGGTGCCCACTGCAGAACTTGTGAAAGGGTGCTGCTGCAGGACCATAATAAAGGGACCCTCGATGGGAGTAAAGGGCCCCAGGATCAGCGGGAAGAGAGAATGTCCCTGGCCACGGAGGCCCTTCATAATTTCTTGCACGGGGGCCCTGTAGGTTCTAGTTATGACCCAAGGAGGGTCAAGAGAAGGCTCAAACCTAATAATTCTCCTGCATCCATTTCACTGTCTCCACCAAACAAATTTTCAAAACAGTTATTGCTTACAGATAAATAAAAATGTACCTAAATCACCCCAGCATCTTAAAGCGGAGGTCCGGGCTAAAAAAAAAAATTAAAAGTCAGCAGCTACACATACAGTAGCTGCTGACTTTTAATATTAGGACACTTACCTGTCCTGGACTCCAGCGATGTCGGCACCCGCCGCCGATCTTCGGATCGGGGGACAGGTGCAGCCGCTTCCATCGCGGGTAAGGGAACCCGGACGTGTAAGCAGTACAGCTTCACGCCGGGCACCTTACCGCGCATGCGCGAGCTCTGCCACGCTCTGCTACTGGCCAGGCGGCCAGTAGCAGAGCGAGCAGGGAGGAGGGAGCCGGCTTCTGACGTCATCTGCCGCGTCCGCCGGCCAGAACTCCCGGAAGTGTGGAAAAGGACACCTGTCTAAAGACAGGTGTCCTCTTCCCCCTCCCCCCGAAAGGTGCCAAATGTGACACCTGAGGGGGGGAGGAATCCAACCAGCGGGAGTTCCACTTTAGGGTGGAACTCCGCTTTAATGTGTCCTTTTCAAAACTGCTGGCTTTTCAGATGCAATTCATACCAGCTTCCTTCTACAAGTTTATGGCCTGGGCTATAACACAGTGGCAAGTACCCAGCAACCATTGTTTTGACCAGAAGGCCATCCCTGCCCTAGTGTGACTCCTGTCCCCCAGCACAGAAGCTGCAAAGCAGCATGGCAGCATATTAGCCTGGGATGTTGCATATGCTCTAGCGTGCTTGAGGAAAGGGGGATGAAGTTGCTTCCAAGGAATCAAAAGAATTGGCCAGTGAGGAGAATGGATACAGATGACTGCACTGACCATTTAACAGGGCATTTGGCGGCACCACCAGCTCCAGTAGTGTGCCCCATTCTACACCCTTCCCAGCCACTAGAATATTCACCTAATGTATATGTACAACCCTGTCAATGCTTACTTGACCATAAGTCTGTGGTCATGTGTACCTTGCCACTGATGGCATAGTTCAGCAACATAGACACATTAGGGTTGATTTCCTATAGGCAAATAGACTGTGCACTTTGCATGTGCACTTGCACTCATTTTCCCCAGCTCTTAGTGAACCTGGTGAAGCTTCACAATATATAGAATACCCAATCAAGGCAAGCAAGCAAGGAAAATAAGAAAACAGCATTTTTGCTGGCACATGGATGAATGATGGAAATCAGCAGAGCTTCACTGCATTCACTAAGCTCTGAGGAAAATGAGTGCAACTGCACTTGCAAAGTGCACAGTCGATCTGCCTTTAGGAAATCAACCCCAATATCTCTATGTTGCTGAACCATGCTGTCAATGGCAGGGTATACATGACCACAGAAACATAGTCAAGTAAGCATGAACTGGGTTGTACATATGGGTGAATATACTGGTGGCTGGGAAGAATGTAGAATTGGGAATACCACTGGAACTGGTGATGCCACCACAAGTCTTGTCAGATGGTCAGATGAAAGCCCTAAATGTAAGCTGGACTATGAATTAATGGACTTCAATAATGGCAGCAAGTTTAAATACTTGTATATACTGTTAAAAGTAATATTTACTCCCAGTCACTTAAAAATCCATAAAACATGGTATGATGTACATGGTACAAGAATCATCTACCACAAGGGTGGCAACATTGCACGTTCCTTATTTCTCACCCCACCAATATTTATCTTTATACAATAGCACAAATCCAGTTAAAATTCACATCATATTCTTCTGTTTAGGTCTAATCCGGGTGGCCCTTCAACACCATAAGTAAGGGACTGCTACTTATGATACACATAATAACTAAATATATTAAAATATAAGTAATAGCGCATTCCCATACACAATCACCTTAAACATTAAACATAAATTGTGAAAAGGAGAGACCAAAAGGGCTAAATGTCTCCTTTGCCATTCTAGAACACCTACCCAAGCTATATAACCCAACCTTTTCATGAGCTGCAAGACCGACACAACCACTAGATGCCATTCTCCTAAAGTAAGCAATATTGTACATACTACTAGATGAAAGAGTGCAAATCTATAAATAAAAAAATAGTATGATTAGAAAAAAAAAAGAGTTGCCTTCCAAGGCGTGCCACAATCCTTTATGTAACCAAACAAAAAAATATATAGAGGAAAAACCCCTATAAAAAAAGTTGGACTTTGTAAACACACACGAGACTAATGAAAAATACTACGTAGTAAAAAAATCACATTTTATTTCATATAAATGTTAAAATTCATCCCCATAATCTCATAGATATTAGTGAATATATTTTATATATTTATATATATATATTATATATATTTATATATTCACTGATATCTATGAGATTATGGGGTGGTTGTCCCTAATACAGCAATTAATGCTTTAATTTAGATACTTAAATATCTGGCTTAGCTAGCCTATCTTCCCCTGTCCAGCTTTCTTTATAGTGGTTTTTCCTCTATATATTTTTTTGGTATGATTAGAAATTGTCCAAATTCCTAACTTGATCATAAAGAAAAGATGTCTCTAAAATATATTATGGAAACATCCAAAATCTAATCTCCAAATTTAGTGTCCCTTATAAAAAGGACATTCTAAGCTGCTTTGGAAGGCTAGGGCAGTGTCCCTACAGTCACGGGAAGCTACAATAAAGCATAAACATATAGTTAAACAATATTCCCATTATTAATCCCTTTCCCCGTTGGTATAGTCAGAATATTCTTAAAGATGAAATTCAGGCTTGTTGTTGGTTACAAAGGTCCGGCTTGAACCAATGTACCTATGCATATGCTATACTTGGTTGATCCCTTGGTAGCTGGAAATCACTATAGTAGGCACAATCTCTACATCATCCAATCTGAGAGTGCTTTGCTTTAAGTACTTGCAGGACAGATGTCTATCTTTCTACATATGGACCAGGTATCCAAACATGAAAAGTCTCCACAGCAGAAGGCAAAAGGAATGATTCCCTTACCTTCTTAAATACCCCTGCCAAGCGCAAGCCACACACACTTGCAATAGACGCACACAGCCCAGCTCGGGAGCGGGTAGCAGGAAGTTGCTTCTTATGGCGCCACACCATTACATGAGTTGTAAAGGATTCTCTTCCTCTGGGGTCCCCCAATGATGCTCCTGGCTCCTCTTCTTCTCGAATGCCCCCTCAGAGATGTGCTTTCCATGGGGGCACTTGTACAAGAACACTGCTGAGTCCTGCTGCTGCGCCCATTGACACAGACAGCAGGACTCGGCCCAACCCCCCAGCTCCCGCGTCACTGGATTTGATTGACAGCAACGGGAGCCAATGGCTCCTACCGCTATAAATTTATCTAATGAGGACCCAAGCCAGTGGCTGGAGCTGCTGTGCTCGTCCCCGTTGCTGGAACGATCAGGCTCAGGTAAGTAAAAGGGGGGCTGTGGGGGGCTGCTGCACTGCAGAAGGTTTTAGAATAGAATGCATTAAGGTGAAAAACCTTGAGGGTTTACGACCCCTTTAAGAAGAGGAGTCAAGTGTGTTGGCTGGGAACCCCAGAAGAGGAGGTTCTGGGCTGCTCTGTGCAATACCATTGTACAGAACAGGTAAATATGTTTGTTATTTAAAAAAAAATCCCTTACAACTGCTTTAAGCCATTTCTCCTCTTTAGATTTTTAAATGCCTTCTAGTAGAAGGTAAAACAATTTTTTTAAAAAATGGCAAAATATAGTTACAAAATATAATGCAATTTTTTTGGTTTAAGCTGGGAACTTTTCCTTACAAATATATTGCTCAGATTTATTCTCTGATTTCTTAATATTTCTGAAAAGCTGTGTAACATTGTATTTCTTTATTCTTTCACAAACAGGAATACACAATTGATGTATTTTTTCGACAAGGCTGGAGAGATGAAAGACTCAAATTCAAGGGCCCCATGACAGTCCTCCGTCTTAATAATTTAATGGCAAGTAAGATATGGACGCCAGATACCTTTTTTCACAATGGAAAGAAATCAGTGGCCCATAATATGACTATGCCAAACAAACTCTTACGGATAACAGAAGATGGGACTCTGCTTTATACAATGAGGTAAAAGTGTCTCCAAACCATATGCTGAAATGTATTTTGATGTATTACCTCATTTATATAAGCTTGCAAATACTTTGTCACCGTATAAAAAACATAATTTTGTAACAAAAAAAGATTGCATAGACAGAATACATTAATACAAATAAGACATCAAAGAAGTGTCAGAGGCAGGGCCTCTGATAAGGCAGTACAACCGGTCCTCTTGTTTCAGGCCCTCACCTCATCAGCTCAGCAGGGGGGCCTGGGCAGCTTTATTGGTAATCTATGTGGTGCAGCAGCTTTACATAGATAACCAGGTTAAGTCAGGCTCATATGATTGCCAGGACTTGGAACACATAAGTTCTGCAGAAGGGCCCAGGAGGCAGGAGCAAAGAAGGAACTATTTTTCCATTTTCGGCACCAGGGCAGATTAAGCAGACACCGCTGTCCAGCTACTGCAATTAAAGCCCAGTCAGCTGCTCACTGCCTTTCCTTGGTGGAGTGATCTACCTGCCATGCTGTGGAAGCATGAAGGCGAGGATGTAGCTAGGCAGCGGGAGGTGGCAGAGCTGAGAACTTGCTGAGGGAGCAGCAGAGGGATCACGTTGCATGGGCAGGTGGCTCAACTAAACAGTACAGCGCTTTATTGAAGGCACAATTCGGGACAGATGCAGCCATACACAGCACCTGTAGACTACAACTGCAAGTGGCAAGTCAGAACAACCAGCCATACAGCACCTGTTGTACTGTGATCACCATTGTGGTAATGATGATCAAAAGCACAGTGTGATGCTTCCTTTACACTTGTGTTTGGGGGATAGTAAAAACACACAAATTAGCCACATGTTTACTGTCCTCATCCACTCCCCCTTATACTGCAAAAAGTGACTGCCACTATCATACATAGTACAGCAGTGGTGGTGGGAGGTTTAAAAGCAGATGCAGTCACAGGGAGTGCGTGTAAACCCCCCCCCCCACCACCTCTGCTGTAGTACATATGATAGTGTAAGTGCATTTGCAGCATAATAAAGAGTGGGCAGTAAAAATGTGGTTCAGCTGTGTATTTTTACTTTACTTTTAACTTGTGTTTGAGAGGCAGTAAAAAAAGGGACCTTTTGTCCCCTGTGTAGCAGTAAGTTTATTTTAAGATATGTAAAAATGTATACAATTTAAGTTACACCCAAGCACTTAAAATCCCCCCCCCCCCAATTTTTTTTTCAGCCCCCTTACCCCCACATACACACCTGTACAAATGTGAATGCATGCATCGGAGCAAACTTTGATTGTGCTACACATTACATATCACCGCACAATCCAGAATAAGTTTAAAAATTCTACCTTATGGCTCATGGAATATCTATCAGCTGAACTCACACGATTTCAAACCCGCCTTCAGTGTGAACCTGGGCTTAGTCAGCTTCCGCTAGGAAGCGGTCTTTGCACACTAACAATCGTAAGCAGCTGAAGCATTCCTTGCCCCACAACCGCACGTATGCACACCTCTTGTATACATGTGGCTGAAGAGCTAGGAAATGGGACGCTTATGATCGACAGATCACTGAGAGGGGAAGAGGGGGGCCCTGTCAGGTAGGTTGTACAGGGCCCCATGATTTCTATCAGCAACCCTGATCAGAGGTAAGGCATATTTAAACAGTTCATCCTCCACTGTATTATATACAATATTTATTGTCTGTATGTTATAGCAATTAAGAATATTATTTTTTATATAATTGCATCTATATATAGTTTTTAAATGATCTATCTATCTATCTATCTATCTATCTATCTATCTATCTATCTATCTATCTATCTATCTATCTATCTATCTATCTATCTATCTATCTATCTATCTATCTCTACTGCCAGAACTGTTGCAAAATTCATCTGCCTTAGTAGATTTGTAGAGAAGAATTTATGCTTGTACATAATGGAGTATAGCTAAACTGATCTGTGCCCTGATGCTTAAAGGGAATCTGTATTTTTAATATTTTTTTAATATGCAGGTGAAATAATTTTATTAGTGTGTGTAATTTGTAAAAATAAACTTTATCTCTATGCAAAGTTTGTAATTATATAGCAAGAGAGCTACCATATTTTCTGTGAAGACACTTTTTCCTGCTGTAAGGTTTACTGATTTGTGTCCTGTTATGCAAAAATAGTGAGGCATATGCATAGTTTCAACTATAGCAGCTGCCATTGCCCTCAGGACTTAGGGTACAGTGCTATCCTTTCAGAACTGTGATTTACTCCAGGAACCCAGAAAGGAGAGTTCATGTACCACGTCAGATGGTTTCAAGATGGTAAATTCAAGGTGGATGCTGTGTATAGGAGTGGCCAAGACTGGTGACTGGTGGGTTATCAGTGGTCTGAGCTCACATCAGACTGTCACAAAGTATGTTATCAAGGTAAGGAGGTCAGGGCAGACAGCAATTAAAGGAGTGTCCATATCCAGGCAAGGTTCAGGGCATACAGCAATCAGAAGAGTATCCATATCCAGGAGAGGGTCAGGTTTGGTGTCAGTCAGAAGAGTAATCTGTATTCAAGCAAGGCTCAATAACAAGAGTATCCATATCCAGGAAAGCAGCAATCGCAAGAGTAATCCATATTCAGATGAGGGTCAGTAAAAGAAGAAACCCAGAGTCAAGGCAAAGCAAGGCAGAAGGTACAGGGGCCAGGCAGCAAATATTATCACAAGCCCAGAGCCTGGAACTTGTGATGTTCAATAAGGGCACCATAGCCCACCAGACAAACAGAGCAGAGGAGGTGAGAAGAAGGCGCTGATCTGCTGCTTAGAAATGGGGACCCCTCCTGCTGCCAGACAGTGAGAGTTGAGGGGATTTGCACACTCAATCCATGAATGGAAATCAGCAAAATGTCAGGCTGTGGAAAGACTGCAACAGGAACAGAAGCAACTTCAGAAATCATAGGAGTCCATAGAGCTCCTAACACCTGTTTATAAGCGCTGTGCGGTGTGGTTCCTTAAGGATACTTTTATGTCACAGCATGTCTACAAAACATTGTCTGTCTCATTGGATATCAGGTTGATGTTCATACAGATGTTTGGGCTGGTATTGGCACAGTTAGGAGTCCATGTGATCATGGCCCTGAACACATGGGGTTACCAAACCTTTGGTTGGTACTGGATATACCCCAATTTAGTTCTCTGACTTCTGCTAATACTTTTATAACATTTTTGGGACTGTCATATGCAGCCTTCAATTTTACAACTTTGTTTTGAGAACAGAGTAATTTAGGTCAAGTGTCAAATTGTTTCACAATTACCATGATGATTATTTTGTGAACACCTAGTAATGTCAACTTCTTCCTTCAAATATATTGTGCTACTTCCAATCTTTTTGCCTGAATTTCTAAAAAATCTTAAATGCCAGTAGAACTAAAACTTACTGGTAGGAGCAGCAGAAGCAAAGAGCAGAGAAAATAACAGGAGTAGATTTGAGCGAACCCGAACTGTAAAGTTCGGGTCCATACCGAACTTTTGGGTGTCCGGGACCCGGACCCGAACCCAGACTTTTCAAAAAAATCTGGGTTCGGGTCCGGGGTTCTGGTATTTTATTACATGTGTTGAAAAGCTGCCAAGGGCAGCCAATCAACAAGTGTTTCACTGGTTTTCCCTAGAAGCCATCACAGCAATGCCTACTAATGGCATGGCTGTGATTGGCCAGTGCACCATGTGACCCAGCCTCTATATGGGGCTGGAGTCACCGTGCTGCATGTCATATGCTCTCAGGGTAGTTTAGGGAGAGCATGCTGCTGGCTCTGTGAGGGACAGATTGCAGAACATCTCATCCTGCATTACTGAATGATCTGATTGTGGACTAGGGAGAGATACTAGTACTGGTGCTTTGAGGGACAGATTTCACACCTCACCCTGCTGCACAGAACAATCTGACTGGACTAGGTAGAGTCTGTTGCTTTAAGGGAAAGATTATTCTTCTAAAATCATCTCCAACTTGTACAGGGAAATGTTCCAGCTGTTGCTTTAAGGGAAAGATTACTGTTCTAAAATCATCACCAAAGTGTGTGTGAAAAGCCTATTTCAGCCCCAGGGAGCCATATTAGTGTTGTAAAATCATCTTCAAACTGTGTGTGAAAAGTCTATTTCAGCCGGAGGGAGCCATATCAGTGTTGTAAAATCATCTTCAAACTGTGTGTGAAAAGTCTATTTCAGCCGGAGGGAGCCATATCAGTGTTGTAAAATCATCTTCAAACTGTGTGAAAAGTCTGTTTCAGCCAGAGGGAGTCATATCAGTGTTGTAAAATCATCTTCAAACTGTGTGTGAAAAGTCTATTTCAGCCGGAGGGAGCCATATCATCTAAGATGATTTTAGAACACTGATATGGCTCCCTCCACTTTGTCCCGAAGTTCGGCCGAACCAGCAGAACCCGAACTTCCAGAGGTTCGATCAACTCTAAAGAGGAGGAACTTCCTATGCTAAATCTTAAAACAGAGGTTTATTCTGTTAATATTTTGCTTTCCCTGCCCCCCTTCATCAACATTATATTTAATTTTCTAACCTCCCGTTTTCCTCAATGTAAAGTTGACCATCACTAGGTCTCTGTGTTCCTCTATGCCTGGGATATGCAATTAGCAGACCTCTAGATGTTGCAGAACTACAAGTCCCATGAGGCATAGCAAGAATCTGACAGCCGCAAGCATGACACCCAGAGGCAGAAGCATGATGGGACTTGTAGTTTTGCAACAGCTGGAGTTCCGCTAATTGCATATCCCTGCTCTATGCTATGCAGGCAGATCATTGCTGGTGAAAGCTGCTAGCAGGGTGCATTACATAGCTTTGAGAAAACATCACAGCACCTGCCTCAGTACCCCTCCCTAGGAGTAGGCTTGCTCTTTGGAGGAGTTAGGCAAATCAAAATGCCTTGATGAATGCATATCAGTCTAGAAGAGTAGGTATTCCTAGGCAGACTGCATTTACATGAAGTGGGAAAAGTGTGTGTGCCGTTCAGGTTCGATAGGGGGGGGGTATGTAAACAGTGCAATGCTGACAAGTGATGGAACCCATCCTGGCTCTTGCAGTGGTTCAAGAAAGGAAGGGTGACCCCTGTAAGTTGCACATCTATGGCATCCTACTGCAATAAATGGAGTGGCAACCTCAGCCTGGACACTGACCAGGCCACGGCCCCAATGCATTTATCTCTTTTTTGTCATCTGTATACCATTGTGGGGATTTCCCTTCACTTTCTGTCCTTATCCAAAATAGGAAGTGAGAGGAAATCCCTCCAAAATAAGGGAATCCCAATATGTCACCAGGACAATCAGAACTAGTATCCCCATTGCAAGATTTCCCTCTAAGTGTTCTGATGTCAACCCACAATTCTGGATTTTCTTTTACTTTCAATGACAATGGTAAACAGAACAAATAGAGAGGGTGAATCACCCTAACAAGGGCACAGACAGCAATGAAAACTGACAAGTGTTCTAATGCCTCACCACTTTATCCAAAACTAAAAATAAAAAGTTATTTACAACTTAGTTACACTTGAATATCAAAGCTGCAATGGCAAGTATGATCTGACCCCCAGTCTGTGATTCTGTTACTCTCCAGCCAAATGGCAAACTTATGTTTTCCAAAGAGATACACTTGCTGCACTTGCTTGCAACCTGTTTTTCTATTGGAATAGAAGAGTTCATGCAATTAACATATAAACTGTCAATTGTGGCTAGATGATCTATGAGGAACCCCAGTTATAATTATGTCAATTACATCATGCTACAATATATCACTAAAATATTTCCCATGATTACAAACATGCAAGACATTAATGGATACTGTGGTAGGGATCCCAGTTGGTTGTTGGTTTGCTGGCAGCAATTAACCCATTGAGCTGAAGCTATTAATCAAGATTTTCTGGAAATCTGTCTTTGCCTAAAGGGCTTGGCAGTCTACAGTATAGTGTGTTCTAATAAGCAGGTATATTTGACCTTGAAAATAACATAAACCAATTCCTTCTTTCTGGCAGCCATGTTTTTAAAGGACATGTTATATGACTTATGTTTCTTTTTGTAATAGGAGTAATTTGCATGATTAAAATAATCAGAGAATAAGGTTTTTGGCTTATTTAGCAATCAACAAGGCCTAGACACTCAACTACGGATTTCCTTGTGAACAACTGCCCTTTTTTAAGCAAAACAGCGTGTAATCAAGCTCAGCCCTGATTGAAAGCCTAGCTAGGTTCCTACATTTTTCTTCAGGCTTTATATTTAAAAAAGCAATATATAATATTTTTTATTGGAAACAAAAAATTGCTAGATGAATCCATAAGATTCATAATGGTTAAATGGTGGTTTGATCCTGCAGCAGAAACAGGAATCTGCAGCCATGGCCAAAAGTTTTAAGAATGACACATATATTAATTTTCACAAAATCTACTGCTTCAGTGTTTTTAGATCTTTTTGTCAGATATTACTATGGTATACTGAAGTATAATTACAAGCATTTCATAAGTGTCAAATACTTTTATTGACAATTACATTAAGTTTATACAAAGAGTCAATGTTTGCGGAGTTGACTCCTCTTTTTCAAGACCTCTGCAATTCGCCCTGGCATGCTTTCAATCAACTTCTGGGCCACATCCTGACTGATGGCAGCCCATTCTGGCATAATCAGTGCTTGGAGTTTGTCAGAATTTGTGGGGGTTTTTTTTTGTTCACCGGCCTCTTGAGAATTGGCCACACGTTCTCAATGGGATTAAGGTCTGGGGAGTTTCCTGGTCATGGACCCAAAATGTTGATGTTTTGTTCCCCAAGCCACTTAGTTATCAATTTTACCTTATTGCAAGGTGCTCCATCATGCTGGAAAAGGCATTGTTCATCACCAAACTGTTCTTGGACGGTTGGGAGAAGTTTCTCTCGGAAGATGTTTTCTTACCAGTCTTTATTCATGGCTGTGTTCTTAGGCAAAAATTGTGAGTGAGCCTACTCCCTTGGCTGAGAATCAACCCCACACATGAATGGTTTCTTCTTCAGACAAGGTTTTTACAGATGCTCCAATCAATTGGAAAGGGATTCAACAGAGAAAATGACTTTACCCCAATCCTCAGTAGTCCAATCCTTGTATCTTTTGCAGAATATCAGTCTGTCCCTGATGTTCATGTGTGTGAAAAGTCTATTTCAGCTGGCTCCCTCTGGCTGAAATAGACTTTTCACACACAGTTTGAAGATGAGTTTAGAATCAGAATCAGAATTAGAAAAGGTTTATTGCCATGATCTGTAAACAAGGTTCACGGATTAGGAATTTGTCTTGGTGTTTTGGCGCAGAAGAAGAATAACAAAAAATACAAAAAAATAAAAAATACTAAGTAAAATACACGATAAATACAAAAGTAATCACAAGATTTACAGGGTTGGATAAGATAACTGTACAGGCTATTTAGACTGGGACATGTGCAAATGCAAATGCAAAATTTACAGTGTCGAAGTGTCAAGTGGCAAAGTACAAAAATTACAGTGTGTAAAGTGTCAAGAGATGTGTATAAGAG
>BLSH010559337.1:383703-400515 GCA_018402905.1 Glandirana rugosa
GCGAGAGTGTGAAACTTACTGTTAATGAGTCAGTACGTTGTAACATGGGTATACTTTAAACGCAGGAAAAAAAGTGTGTTTATCTCGAAAGAAAACCACCATAAATTAGTAGAGACCCAAAAAATAAAAAACGCGATATTAATTTTTTTCTGGCTTTTAAAACATTTTTTTACTTAAAAAGAAGGAAAGACAATATTTTAAAACGTTTAATCATTAAAAAGAAGTATTTAAAACCGGTTTTAAATATGACGATGGATAGAAACCATTTTTTTTTTTTGATTAATCACCTATAATAAACCAGAAACACTTTCAATATCTCAGATGTTCGATAATGTTGCATGACTGAGTAATTGTCATTCAAAGTGTGAGAGCGCTGAAAGCTGAAAATTGGTCTGGTTGTTAAGGGGGTTTAAGTGCCCAGTTGTCAAGTGGTTAAAGTGAGCATAATGTGTGTTAAGTTGCTCAGCCAGTTTCCGGTCGTCAGCAGCGCGGGGGGCTCTCGGCTTGTAATTGATAATGAGCTGGAGTCCCCTCCACACAGAAGCAGGGTCATTGCCAGCAAACTGCTGCTCCAGGCGTGCATTATAATGAGACTTAGCTCTTAACACCTCCCTGCTAAATCCATACTTCGCCTGTCTGTAGCCGCTCCGATCCCCACTCCTGTGGGCTGCTTCCTTTTGCAGCCTTAGCTGCCTCAGTTTGGGTGTGAACCAGGGTTTGTCATTATTGTAGGTCACTTTGGTGCATGTAGGGATGATGCTGTCCTCACAGTGTCGGATGTATGATGTTACAGTGTCTGTGTACTCATCCAGACTATCTGTGGCAGCTCTAAAGACACGCACGTAGCTCCTCCACTGCCTCGCTGGTCCACCTCTTTGTAGTCCTCACTACAGGTTTGGAGAGTTTCAGCCTCTGCCTGTATGTGGGGATCAGATGAACCATGGCGTGGTCTGAAAAGCCCAGGGCAGCGCGGGCCATGGCGCCGAAGGCGTTGCTGACGGTAGTGTAGCAGTGATCCAGCGTGTTCTGCTCTCTGGTCGGGCATTAATAAACTGTCTGTACTTTGGCAGCTCGTGGGTGAGATTTGCCTTGTTAGAATCCCCAAGGATAATCAGCAAAGCGTCCGGAAAAGTCCGCTCCACACTCAGTACCTGGTCTGCGAGTGCGCGCTGCGCCTCTTGCACGTTAGCGCTCGGCGGTATGTAAACAGCGGCCAGAATGAATGAGGCAAACTCACGTGGAGAGTAGAACGGTCTGCAGTTAATGAAAATAGATTCCAGAGCAGGAGAGCAGTGCTTGGAGATCACTGTTACGTCGGAACACCAGGCGTTGTCGACGAAGAAACAGACTCCACCGCCTTTTGTTTTTCCCCCGGAGAGATCGGTCCGTCTGTCGGCGCGGAGGAGCTGGAATCCCTCCAGGTGAAGCGCGCCGTCCGGAATTGAGTGGTTAAGCCACGTCTCCGTGAAGCACAAAACAGCAGATGAAGAGAAGTCCCTGTTTCTTCTCATCAGCAGCGCCAGTTCGTCCATTTTGCTGCTGAGTGAGCGAACGTTAGAGAGGAAAATCCCAGGTAACGGCGTCCGCACGCCGCGCTTCCGCAGGCGCACCAGAGCGCCGGCCCGTTTCCCTCGTCTGCGGCGTCTCACTCTTTTGGCTAAAAAAAGAGCTAAATCTGCAGCGGAAGCTAAAAAAACTGGATATAGAGCATCAGAAGTGGTGGTTCTGATGTCTAAAAGCTCTTCACGAGTGTAAGAGCACGCGGACACACAATTAAAGCAAAAAAAAAAGCAAAGCAAAGCACTCCAAAACACCAGGGCATCCATCAGCGGCGCCATCTTGGTAAGTAGATAAGTTTAGAACACTGATATGGCTCCCTCCGGCTGAAATAGACTTTTCACACACAGTTTGAAGATGAGTTTACAACACTGATATGGCTCCCTCCAGCTGAAATAGACTTTTCACACACAGTTTGAAGATGATTTTACAACACTGATATGGCTCCCTCCGGCTGAAATAGACTTTTCACACACAGTTCGAAAATGATTTTAGAACACTAATATGGCTCCCTGCGGCTGAAATAGGCTTTTCCTACACTTTGAAGATGGTCCACATCCACCTCCATTTTTGATTTTTTTATGTGATTTTTTTTTTAATTATTTTAAGTTATTTCCCTATCCCCATTTCTTTGTAGGGCACTTGTCCGACCCTTACCCCCATTTTCCTTCCTTTTGCAGACCACTAGGACTTTCCATGACTTTGTTACAGCCATTTTTGTGCCTAAAAGTTCGGGTCCCCATTGATTTCAATGGGATTCGGGGTCCATGTCAAAGTTCGGGTCCAGTCGGGACCCGAACCCGGACTTTGTCCTGAATACGGCTGAACCAGCAGAACCCGAACTTCCAGAGGTTCGATCAACTCTATCTACAACCACAAACCTAATTTTCAAAGAATATATGTGGACAATGTAAATTTGATGTAGCAGTGAACAGCACACAAATGCTTTGATAGAAATAAATGTATAACATAGGGAAACTGACTTTTACTTTTAGCCCAGGTAAAAACATATTGATTTGGTATCATCCTATTGTAATCCTCCGTGCAATAAAACCCAGACTTTGATAAAAGGGGTATTAGCAGCCTGACACTTAAGCCTCGTACACATGGGACAACGATTGTATACAACAGGTCATACTAACGACCGTTGTATGCGATATCGATCGTTCGTATGCGCGATTAGAACAGCCAAGCATACGACGGTCGTACAAGGGAGTTGTATGAGCAAACTAGAAAACTTGGTCGTACCAACAAGAGCTCATACGACCGTTGTATCGTGTGTACAGAGCAGTTGGTACAACAAGTTGTATTGTGCAAAACACGCATGCTCCGAAGTCAGGAATGGCCGAATGCTAATTACATGCACCTGAACGGTCTTTCTGTGCTCGTACGATCATGTAGTGCAGTCAGTATGCAAGTTACATTATCCAACATACGCTTTGCGATGATCGTACGTACGATCGTCGTCCCGTGTGTACGAGGCTTGAGAGTGAGGGTCCGTAAGAGCCAATTGGGTGTACTGAATGCACAGGTGAGGATAAAAAACTTTCTAATGGGGGGGAAGAGAGTGAGCAGAGGGATGAGCTCATCACTTTGCTGCTGTTTCTTTACTGCCCAGTCATAGCCTGGGTACGAAGAAGTGGGCTAATTAATTTAATTAACTGCTAGGTTCCACTGATTGATGAAGCTGTGTAAATCTCAGGACTGAGTGGATCGAAATACAAATTATTTGATCTGTAACTTCCTATGTGTGCATTCTGTGTGTCTATTTTACCTGGAATTCTGCTATGGATTTCCAAGTTTAATTCCCATGCATCAGGTGGAGAAAAGCACACCCAAATAGATTCAGATGTATTGTGGTATTTACATTTATTGACTTCAAGAATATGCAGCATTGGCAAGAAATATGAAATTGGTGTTGCAAATAGGAGACCCTAATATTACTATGTAGAAATGTGAGCTAGTGTTTCAAATAAATATGTACCTAACGAAAACCCCTTTAACTCTAGGTGTGAGTGTGTTACTTTGTCTATGACTGTATTAAAAAAATAATTATCAGTTTTAATTTAATACTCATAATTTTTTAGACTGACTGTGCGAGCAGAATGTCCAATGCATTTAGAAGATTTCCCTATGGATGCTCATGCCTGCCCCCTAAAGTTTGGAAGCTGTAAGTATTTTTGTCAGATGGTAAATGCCTACATACATCATCAGTGATGACTGAATCAGGAGAATCACATATTTATAATATTTGTGATTGTCCTGAAAATTTGCACTCAGATTTGTCAACCAATCATGATTCATAAATTGTTGAATCCCTGAAGACTGAGTTTGCATACATATAGTAAGGTAAATAAAAACCTTTATTATCAATGACACTTTATTTTAATATCACATTTAGAAATAAAACAAAAAAAATGGCCAAAAGTTAAAAATTAGTAGCAAACAACCACAAATTTCTCTTATCTGCAAATCAGCGGGACCCAACAGACCAGTTTGATCATCACTACATGAGTGGTGCAGTTGAATGTAATTTACTAAAGGATGACTCTTCTACAAGTTCACCTTTGTTTGCTTAAAGCCCAACTATGGGCACAAAAGCCTTACCAGGGTTAAACCTTGCTTTGCTTCAAGAGCAACTACCCATAATGCATACTTTCCTTATACAGCATCTTCCTTCTACATCATTTATGCTGTACTTCTGGGCCTCCTAGATTTACCACTGCAGGTCTTTTCAAATCCTAGGGCTGGGGTCTCTACAAGACCTTCAACGCTTACTTCCAAGTGACCCAGAAACAAGCAGATTTGCCAGATGTAGAAGTTAGCCTAGATTATGGGAGGTTGCTTCTCAAGAAAAGCAAGGTTATTGTGCCTGAAGTTGGGCTTTGAAGGATATCTGAACCCAAGATAAAAATGTAATATATTGCAGCTCTGTAGATGTTGTGGCTGCAATTGTTTCGTATCTTAGATCAAAAACATTTGCTGCTGTAAAAGAAAAATATTTGTTGTTCCTAATAGAAATCCAGTGTCCTTTTCATTTCTTTTTGAGTTGAACTGAAATCTTATGCAAGGTTATTAGCTTTTCTAGCTATCTTCTGTGAACTACAAAATCAGTCCTACCTACCTGTAATGAAAATGAGCAAAGGTAAAGGTGTTTGTAGTGCAAATCAAGAGAACAGCCTAGTGCGACAACACTGATCTCCCATAGATATAGTACAGTGAGTGAGCATTGTCACCCGAGAACAGGAAGTGTGTTTCTGGCAGGATCACCAGGAGAAAATAAAAAGGAGTTTAGATATGCTTTATTGGGTGTAAAAAATGACAAACACAGGCATTTACATGTACATGCACAAAAATGTGCACACATATAAAGACACATAGGGAGCCAAAAATGCTGTCTTAGTCTAGGGAATATCATGAAGCTATGTTCACTTTAACCATGTTAATAATGGGCACTTTCACCCCCTTCCTGCTTAGGCCAATTTTCAGCTTTCAGCGCTTCACACTTTGAATGACAATTGCACAGTCATGCAACACTGTACCCAAGTGAAATTTTTATCATTTTTTCCCACAAAAATAGAGCTTTTTTAAATGGTATTTACAGGCTAAGTTCGCTTTTTTTTCCTAAAATCCAGTTCCCCTGTGTACCGATATACCATTAATATATCTCAGTTGCAGAAAAATACAAGCTTTCTTGGATTTTGAATCAAATGCCTTACCTTAGTCCTTGCTATATTTCTTAGAAAGCTTCAGAGACTCTCTGGTATAGATTTGAGACAGAGAATTCACTAAGACACAGGAAGGAGTTTACCAGCTGACCTCATTAGCAGACACCCTTCACCCATCAACTACTTTTTCACAGCATCCCCGGCATTTCTCCGTGTGTGCATTTACCTGGCTTCCCCAGTGCCATGCATTTTAGAAACACAAAATTGCATCATGCTTGTGTTGTCATTACATGTTAAAGGCACCCCAAGTGCAGCAAATGCACCATAAACCGGAGTAACACATCATGTTCCACTCTAGAACAAGTTCAGGAGCTTATCTGGAGCAATTGTCGCATGTAGGGCAGTCCATTCAAGTGAATGGGCTGCCCTCTGCGTGACAAGTAAAAATGCTCCAAAACACCCAAAACAAACGCATGCGGGAATGTGAGTTTTCAGAAAATTGATCAATCCTGATGTACTGACAGTCTTGAGGATTTCTTATTCTTGAGGCTCGAAAACACCTAGACAGTTCAGTATATTTAGTAAGAGCCATGGTGAGTTTTATGAGGTTGTAATTTTTGTTACAATTTTTTGGAAAATGAAGAAATTAAAAAATGTGTTTTTTTTACTGTCACCAGTGCAGCAAAGTGTCATCATAAAACTGGTGTGGCAGTGATCAGGGACACTGGCGGGTGACAGTATGTAAAAAAATAGTAATAATAATATTTTTTTTCACTTTTTTATTACATTTTTTTTTCTTTTTTTTACATTTTTTTTCTTACACACTGTGACCAGAGCAATACAGTGTTACCATAGTAACACTGTACTACTCTGTGGCAGTGATCAGGATTTTTTTAACACATTTTTACACATTATGATTGCTTACACTAGTAAATTTCACTGGTATATGCAACCATTTTTACTGAATGAAATTGATTCATTCAGTGTTTACTATTGTGGTTAGCTGTGATTGGCCAATGTCACATGGTACAGATGGGCTGTGATTGGCCTTGTCTGTACTATGTGATCACTGTGACCAATCACAGAGATAAACACAATTGTACACAATGAATGGCATGAATCAAAGCCATTCATTGTGTACAATTGTCATGTGATCTACTGTGATTGGTCACAGCGATCACATGGTACCAGCAGTGGCCAGTACACTGAACTGTCACCCACTGTGTCTGGTAGACACAGCAGGTGACAGATCGTCACAGTGCAGCCCGTGGGGTGCATGCGATGTGTGTTCCTGGAAGGACATCATATGACATTCACTTGGAACAGTGAATGTCCCGCCCAGCCTATGGACAAATAACTGTTTAAATACACATTTATGTGCAAGAAAAACTTAAACAAATTAGGAGAGCTTATCAACACTAGAGCAGCCAGAACCATGGACAGCTGTGCATGGCAACCAATCAGCTTCTACATCTTATTTTTAAGGCTTAACTTAACAAGCTGAAGATGGAATCTGATTCGTTGTTATTTACTTCTGCTCTACATTCTGTCTGCTCCACTTTTAATAAACTCCCCCCACAGAGTTTTTATTTAGTGCTAGTTCACACGAGATGCAGTTCTGTGCACTTTCTTTCTGCACTAAAATGCATGAACAGTGTTTTCCATGTATTCCAATGGCTCTAGTTCACACCAGTGCACTCAGGCTCTGGTCAGTGTTCGGTCAGTTTACGGTGCAGAAAAAAGTAGAGCATGCTGCATTTTTTCTGTACTGGAACAGAGCAAATTGTATCAAAAACTCACTGGAACTGTGCACGGTGTGAACTGTCTGCAAAAACTGATCCGAAACGTATCCGGAGTGCATTTTTGTGTTGTAACTTGGCCCTAAAAATGCATGCACAGTGTTTTCCATATATTTCAATGGCTCTAGTTCACACCAGTGCATACTGTTTCCTGTCAGTTTCCAGTGCAGAAAAAGTGTAGAGCATGCTGCATTTTTCCTGCATAGAACTGTACTGGAACATAGCAAATTGTGTTCACACCACACTCAGTTCCAGTGTGTTTTCATACAATTTGCTATGTTCCAGTACAGTTCTGTGTGGAAAAAATGCAGCATGCTCTGCATTTTTTCTGCATCGGAAACTGACTGCGCTAGTGTGAACTAGAACCATTGGAATACATGGAATACACTGTGCATGCATTTTTATTGCAGAAAAAAAAACGCACAGAACTGCATCTGGCATACGTCAAGTGAACAATCAAACTCATGGATTAATAACTAATTTTATATTTGTATTGAACTAACATCTGTTTAGCTAATAGCTATCTACCACCTGGGCATACAAGCCCCAATTGCCACAAATGTGAACTAATGCTTATGTTAGCAGCGGTCATCAGAACTCAGTGGACCTCTGTTCATAGTCATGTTGAAAGGCAGTTCAACAATTATCTGCACATTGGCAGACACAAAATACCACTGTCTTAGATGACCATAGGTCCTCTTAAGTCAACCCATGACCACTGGTGTGAAGCTCCCAGATACTGATGTCAGTGTACGGGCAGACTTACAGTACTCCTGCCTTGAAGATATTTGCAGATATACCTGTTAATAGATTCTAAAAAAACTTTTTTAGCTAATGCTATACAAATTCAGAAACAAGGTGCATTTTTCAGATGACTTATCCTGTGATTGATTTTCTCACAGCAATTATTCAGAGATACCGGTCTGCATAAATAGAATGTCTACTAAAAGGTTCATCTGCAATTTTTGTAAAACACGATTAAAAGAGAAAGCATATACAGTTATGGAAATCACATAACATCAGGTATGTTTTACAAATAATAAATCAAAACAAAATTAACATTTACTTAAATTTCACATTTATTTCCCATTAAATAAAACAAGTGCATGGAGTCAGTACAGATTTTTGATGGACTGCTCAGAAGAGATCCTGGTATGCCAGTGATTACCTAAGTGTTACTTATAATTATTATTGCTACTCAATCTGCAATAAAATATTTCTGAGTAGAAGAATGAATTACCCTTTTCTAGCAGCTAGTTCTGTGGAGGCAACAGATTGATAAAACATTTACTGATCATAATATTTTTTTCTGTTTGAACACAGATGCTTACACAAGGGCTGAAGTCGTGTATACCTGGACCCGAGAACCAGCACAGTCTGTTGTCGTTGCTGAAGATGGATCTCGGTTAAATCAATATGATCTGCTGGGTCAAACGGTGGCATCTGGAATTGTTCAATCTAGCACAGGTTTGTGAATATTTGTGCTTTGCCTTCACATATTGTATGCTTTACATCCTATTAACTTCCCTTGTCTCAAGCAATAGAAGCTGACTTCAGCAGCAGATGAGTTGCTATGGCAACAGGAGAAAATCTAATGATCAATTATTGTCCAATACTATCATTTTCAGGCTTAGTTAATCCTGGTAATGATGCCCTTTTCAACATCTGAAGCAAAACGAAAAGGGCAGATTATAAATAGTAAGGAAAGAAGGAGATTTTGGGTCTGTTGCCAGAAATAATTGTATTTTATTTGAAATTTGAAATTGTTTTGAGAAATGGAAATATAATTCTGTCGCAGCAGTTTTATTGGCAGGTGAAACAAGCATGTGACAGCCAGCCTTCATTATCATAAATAACAAAAGTATATTTCAAGGGGATGCAGTCTAATGTACTGTGAAAACCAAAACAAACAAGAGCCCTAATTCATATCTTTGTATCATCTTTGGATGACCTTGAATATGTCACCTTGTCTCTCTTAGTCTCCGGCAGTGAAAACAACTGGTAAGCTCTATTGAACAGGAACATTGTGGCTGGTTTATAAAAACGGAGAAAAAAATGTTGCCCTTAGCAACAAGCAGCTTAGGATGAGCTGTTGTTTTTCTGAAATATAAAAAAAATAAAAACGATGATAGTTCCTATGACAACACAGATATTTTTTTTTCACTTTTTTATTATCAGGGAAGCACATACATTTTATCAAAGTGACAGTATTGGAATTCTTTTTACTTCCACGCAGCCAACAATGCTCAGGTTAGATGTGAACCTGACTAATGACTGTGTTGAAGAGCAGTCCTTAAAGGGGAACTAATATCACCTCACCCTACTTCCTCCCTGCTTGGCATTAACACCTTAGCCTAGTTTTTTTCTGTGTTTCTGAATCTTCAGCTATATTGGTTGACTAGGTGATGCAACGCAAATACGTGCGCATGGGAGTTCACTCATTTTGGCATCAAGGTATGCTGAAAATGTACACTGAGCTGTGCATTTGCAGCTCAGTGTTTATTCTGAAGAAGATTGCAAAAAGGCAGGTACGTTTACTCTCTGATCAAGCCCATCAGGGTGAAATGCATTAGAGGGGGTGTGGCCAGAGGCAGGGACTCTTATCTAGCCAGTCAAGTGCAATAAACACCTATGGAGCTAAGCCATCAATGTGCAGCTTCTCCTTGTTTATGTGCTGTGTAGCGTTGAGCCAGGACAGGCCTCTGAAAGCCAGAACCTGATGGACTGCAGACTGGAGGATTTAATGGAGCTAAAAAGGGGGAATTACTTTAAAAGGATTTATTTTTTCTGCAGATTTATACTTACCTCGGTGGATGCAGAATTGGTGCGTTGCTGCATCTGTCACCCGGTCCCTCTACACTGAGAACCGAGTGATCGAACACTGTCAGTCACAGCTCTCTGCTCTTCTCCCTCCTCGTTCACCGAAAGGCTGAGCTGTGGAGGGTCAGAGTGGCCACTCAAGCTCTGAGCACTCGCTGAGAGGCTGAGACGGGTGACATCAGAAGACAGTGGACTTCAAACAAATTGCACTCCTGTGATCCATAGGAGAAGTACAGTCAAACAAGCTTTGGCTATAATTCTCCTTTAAGTTTGCACTTACATTACTGATTTTCAACAGGCAACTAAGTTTTACCACATTGCAAATTACCAAATTTTTTGGTACTTTAAGGGTGTCAGGAACCATGAATCAGTCTGAGACAGAAGTGCAGTAAAAATCATACTTTTTAATAAAATGGTAATATAGTACAAACAGAATAAACGTGATCAAAATTTAGCCAGGGTTCGGCAACCAGAGCGGGTAGTCAGAACAAGCCAGAAAAACAGGAAACCAGAGATCAGCATAGTCAGAAGCAGAAAACTGAATCAGGAAAAAGAAGGAAAGACAGCCAGGCAAAAGCCTTTAACAGGAAAACACAGCAGAGAGTATCCGGATATGTTTGCCAAGGCGAAGGCACAGGAGATCTGATCCAGGCAGTTTAAATAGCCAGCAAGACTGACTGACAAGCAGGATATGATCATCAGGTGAGTCACTGTGGAATGATGAGTACTGACAATTAACCGACAGCAGAGCAGCCTGAGCTCTGAGAAGGGAGGGCTGAGCCCAGTCCTGACAGTACCCTCTCGTCAATGATCTTTCCACCTTGGAGGGCCACCAGGTTTCAGGGGAAAATGTCTATGGAAAGCATAGAGGAGGACAGGACCCAAGAACGCTCCTCCAGACCGTACCCTTTCCAATGAACCAGGTACTGTATGCGCCCATGAAACCTACGGGAGTCAATGATATATTGTATTTCATACTCCTCTTGGTTCTCAGCCTGAACTGGGTGAGGACGTGGTACTGAGGTGGTGAAGTGGTTGCATACCAAAGTTTTAATAAGGAGGAATGAAATACATTTGAAATAAGCATATTAGAAGGAAGGCCCAAAGTGTAAGCCACTGGGTTGATCTTATGGAGAATAAGGAAAGGCCCAATAAACCTTGGTGCCAGCTTCAGTGAGGGAACACGGAGTCGGAGGTTGTGAGATGGCAGCCAGACCTTCTCCCCAACTTGGTAGGAAGGCGCAGGTAGGTGTCTGCATTCAGCATGGAGTTTGTACCTATCATTGGCATGTCCCAAGGTCTCTTGGACCTGTAGAATGAAGACCACAGAGATGCTCCTCTAACGCAGGAATTCTCTGAGAACCAATAAGTCAGGCAACATGGATGGTTGGAAACCATAATTCGCCATAAACTGAGACATCATCAGGAAGCGGTATTAACGGCACTATTGTGAGCAAATTCTGCCCAAGGTAGGAGGTCTGAACAGTTGTTATGGTGGTCAGAAATATAGCAATGTAGAAACTGTTCCAAGGACTGGTTGGCTCATTCTGTGGCCCCATTGGATTGCGGGTGATATGCAGAAGAGAAGGAAAGCTGAATTCCCAACTGTGCACAAAAGGCTTGCCAAAACCTGGACACAAACTGGCTACCCCTGTCCAAGACAAAAACCTTGGGTAGCCCATGTAAGTGAAAGATCTCCAGAGCAAAAATGGATGCCAGTTCTTTGGACGTGGGCAACTTCTTAAGTGGAATACACTGTGACATTTTTGAGAAACAGTCAACCACCATAAGGACAGCTGTGTTGCCCTGGGAGTTGGGTAACTCCACAATAAAATCCATAGACAGGTGGGTCCAAGGCCTCTCTCCATTGGGTATGGGTTATAGGAGGCCCACTGGAAGGTGTTGTGGTGTCTTACTCTGAGCACACATGGAACAAGCAGCTATGAAAGCAGCTACATCAACGCAGAGACGTGGCCACCATTTTTTGGGCAATAGCCCAAATGAGTTCATTCTTCCCTGGGTAGCCAGCAGCCTTTGGAGAATGGTACGTCTGGAGCACAGCAGTGCGGAAACTCTCTGGGACAAAGCAGCGGTCACAAGGTTTCTCAGGAGGGGAATGGATCTGAGCAGCTAGAATTTTGTCACCCAAAGGTGAAGTGAGACTGGTACGAACAGTAGCCAGAATACGGTCAGTAGGTACAGAAACCAGCTCCATCTTGGAAGTGCAGGAAAACTATTGCATCAGCCCTTAAACTCTTAGTACCGGGTAAGTAATTGAAGCTTGACAAACAAAGAGCCCATCGCGCCCTTCTGGGAGAGAGGCGTTTAGTTTCAGACAAGAATGTGAGATTCTTATGGTCAGTCAAAATGACGACTGGAACAGTGGTACCCTCCATTCTTTAAGGGCTAAAATGATCACTAACAACTCTCTGTCCCCAATCTCATAATTTCATTCTGCTGGAGACAATTTCTTGGAAAAGTAACCACAGGGTTGCATAGCGCTCTCAAAAGTAGGACTTTGAGACAGAAGGACACCAACTCCAGTCTCAAATGCATCAACTTCAAGAATGAATGGTAACCTGAGATCAGGATGTGCCAACCACAGGAGCTGAAACAAAGGCAGCCTTAAGAGACTTAAAGGCTTTAATGAAATCTGGAGACCAATTCTGTGGGTTACCGTCCTTTCTGATCATATCAGTCAGAGGTTTGACCAGAGACGAATAAACTTCCGATAATAATTGGCAAAGCCAAGAAAGCCTTGTAGTGGACATACACCCAAGGGTTGGAGCCACTGTAGAACTGTCGATAATTTCTCTGGGTCTATTGAAAAACCAGCAGTGAAAATGACATAACCCAGGAATCTAACCTGTACACAATGGAACTCACACTTCTCCAATTTACAATACAGGTTATTATCAACAGAATCGGATAAGCATTCTTAATCGTGAAGCGATTGAGACCTCTATAATCGATACAAGGTCTCAGTTTGCCAGTCTTCTTTTTCACAAAGAAGAAACCAGCAGGAGATGAGGATTTGCAGATCAATCCTTGAGTGCATTGGCGACATAGTCCTCCATGGCTTTATCCTCCGAGACAGACAAAGGGTAAACCTGGCCATGAGGGGATATGGCACCAAGTTGAAGGTCAATTGCGCTATCATCAGACCGGTGTGGAGGCAAACTACTGGCTTGACCTTTATCAAATACATTGCTAAATTTGTGGTACTCCTCCGGCAAGGAGGAGAGTAAAGAGTTGCACAAGACCTTAGCCACTTTCTGAAAACATGTCTTACTGCATTGTGACAACCAGGAAAAAACCTCATCACAAAGCCAATCAAAAGAGGGGTTGTGCCTCTGTAACCAAGGATAACTTATAACACTGGGAAATGAGGTGAGGTAATGACTTGGAATTGGATTATCTTATGGTGAAGAGCCTCTACAGCCATGGTCATTGGAGCAGTCTCATAAGTCACATGGGCAGGCTGTAGAGGTCTTCCATCAATAGTCTCAATGGCAAGTGGAGTGGCACGTAGCTGCAGCAGAATCGAGTGCTTAGACACAAAGGCACCATCTATGAACAGGCCTGCAGCCCCAGAGTCGATTAGAGCCTGTATGTTGATGGACGACTCAGACCAAAAAAGGGTAACCAGAACCAAGAGCTTATCCTTCAGGATAACTGGGGATGAAACAATGCCACCTAAGGTCTGTCCCCTACAGGACCTCAAGGTACGGGTGTTTCCTGGACGGGTAAGACAAGACTTCAAAAAGTCACCTGCCTGGCCACAAACTCTGGGTAACTAAGGACGATGGGTTTTTGCATCTTCCATAGAGGGTTTGCCCAGGCAAAAGCTCTCTCAGAAAGCAAAGAAATCATGAAGCCTTCTTTGCTTCTGTCTGTGGGAAATGCCTGGGGCAGCATTTCAAAGTATAACCCAACCTGGTTGAGAATCCCTCTGCATTGCACTGGATCGCCCCCAAATCACTGGGGAAGTGGAGTGGAACCAGACATACCTCTTATAGAGGTAATATTCGAGGTGTCTGTACAGAGACTGGAGCAGCAGCAGGGATGGCCTGCAACACAGGTAGTACCAGAACAGCCACAGTGGGAGTATCTAGGTGAGCAGTGCGAATCAGGAGCTTCTGTAATGCTATGGCAAACTGATCCAAGCGGTGATCCTGCTCAACCAATCTGGAAAAAATATTACCAGCAAGTGGATCACCTACATCTTCTGAATTCATGGCCTTCGCCTACTGGCAGAAACCATGAATCAGGCTTAGACAGAAGTGCAGTAAAAACCACACTTTTTAATAAAATGGTAAAATAATACAAACAGAATAAACATGGTCAAAACATAGCCAGGTTTCGGTAACCAGAGCAAGTAGTCGGAACAAGCCAGTAAAACGGGAATCCAGAGATCAGTGTTGTCAGAAGCAGAAAATGGAATCAGGAGCCAGAAGGGAAGTGTCACGTACCTGATCTGAGGCTGAAAGGCTGAGAGAGGCTCCCCTTGAGGCTAAATGCAGTACACCCCTGGAATTGGGAACAGGTGGTATGGTACGTAGAGAAGCACGGGTCACCGGGGCTGTAGACAGGCTTGAGCAGATGATCACTGGAAGACTGTGTAGACTGGGAAACAGAAGCAGCAGAAACTTCCAGCAGGTAGTAGTCTTCAGGAGAGGTTGCCCGTGAAGGCCTGGCAGGGGTGTAGCACTCTCCAAATGTGGAGACAGAGGGCCAGTGCAGCTGGGTGGGCACAGGCAGTAGCAAGGAGCAAGTCCGAAATCCAGGCCGGGGTCAAACACAGGGAATAAGAGTAAGCAAGTCCTTAATGCAGGCAAAGGGGCAAGTGCAGGAGACTGAGTCAGGCAGAGTCCGAGTAGCAAGCCAGGGGTCAAGTACAGCAGATCAGGCAGAAGCATAGTCTGTAAGGCAAGCCGGGGGGTCAAACGCAGCAGAGTAGATCAGAAGCAAGGTCAAGGAGCAAGCCGGCTCACAACAGAAGTTCAATCAGGTTATAGGACACAGGTTCAGGAACACTGGTGAGCTGAGACAATTTAACGATTTGTGTAACACAGAGGCTGCCTTTTATAGGTCAGCAAACAGTCTCATTGGTTACGCCAAATGCGCAGATTGCGCCGTCCCGAACGAATGTGCTCCCGCCTACGTTGATGCATTCGTCTTCCACACATGCGCGTGGAAACGCGGCGATCGTGCCTGCTTCTCTGATAGTGCCCCCCCAAGGGGCAGCCTCTGGATGTCCAAGCTGGCCATCTTCTCTGGGTGGTCATTGTAGAAAGCCCTCACTAATCGTGGAGCATGTACATTGCTAGAAGGTTCCCATGAATTACCTTCTGGGGGGTACCCCTTCCACTTAATGAGGTATTGAATTTGTCTGCCCTTTCTCCTGCAATCCAGAATTGCTTTGACCTCAAATTCAGGTTCGCCTTCCACTACAACTGGAGGCGGCGGCAGCTGTTCCCTTCCTGGGAATGGATTTGAAACTGCGGGTTTAAGAAGAAATGCATGGAGGGGGGCGTGGCTGGATGTGACCGAGGCAGGACGTGTCTGAGAGACGCTCCGCACTGATCCGGCTAAATTATCCGAATATCTGCTGCAATTCCTGTCTGTGGGCTGTCTGGCTTTCAGCCGCGTGCTCCCTAGACCACACTGATGCCGTCTAATGCGAAGGGGAAGCTGCCGCCAAAGCAGATGCCGGCAACGTCCGTGGTGAGAGACAGGGCGGTTGGCCCCGCCTCCGCCATCTTGGATCCTCAGACACCATCCCCGCACGCCAAAACGGCATCAAAGAAGATGGAGGGAACAGGAGTGTCTGCGGCAACAAGCGGGTGTCCTCAGCAGGAGGCTCCGGACTCCTTGGGGAGCCAAGTGGAGGCAATTACTGGCCCTATCCTGGAGGCGCTGGCGGCATGTAAGGCCGAGCTGCTGGTACATATTGACCACCTCACCAGTGAATGCACATTAATCCGGCAGGGCATGGACAAGGTACGCGGCAGGGTGACAGCCGCAGAAGATCAGATCTCAGTGGTGGAGGATGCGGCGCATTTTCACAGGTCGAAGTTAGCAGAACTACAGCAACTGGTAAGATCATTGCAACATAGAGCTGATGACGCAGAAGACCGTCAGAGACACAATAATATATGGGTGGTGGGGTTGCCTGAAGGGGCGGAGGGCATCAAAACAACAACCTTTGCAGAAACCTTTTTCAAAGATCTTTTGGCCCTGGAGAATTTACCCCCACGTATATATTGGAGAGGGCACATAGAGTGCCTACAGGTAACCGGCCCCCGGGTGCCCCCTCCAGGCTCTTCCTGGTCCAGATGCTCAATTATAGGGATCGAGACTAGAGTTGAGCGAACACCTGGATGTTCGGGTTCTGCGGGTCCGAACGAACTTTGTGAAAAAGTCCGGGTTCGGCATCGTACGTTGCCCGAACGTTATCCCTGACCCCGAACCCCATTGAAGTCAATGGGGACCCGAACTTTTAGGCACAAAAATGGCTGTAACAAAGTCCTGCCAAGTGCTAGAGGGCTGCAAAAGGAAGTAAAATGGGGGTAAGAGTAGGGCAAGTGCCCTACAAAAAAATGGGGATAGGGAAAATAAATTAAAATCAAATAAACTAGGAGATGATTTTTGAACAATAATGTGTCACTTACAGCTGCAGCTAGAACCTCTCCCTTTAGAACTAGGAGATGATTTTTGAACAATAATCTGTCCCTCTAAGCAGAAGCCTCTACCTAGTGCAGTCAGATCGCTCAAAGCAGCAGTATGTGAAATCTCAAATTACTCCCACAATCTGATCATTTTGTACGATCCCAAATCTGATCGTTGTGTACGATCGTAACGATCGTTGTGTTATGAAGGGTTTGATCTGCAATCTGTCACTCAAAGCAGCAGTATGTGAAATCTCAAATTTCTGCAATCTGTCCCTCAGAGCAACAGTATTAGTA
>BLSH010559338.1:0-24740 GCA_018402905.1 Glandirana rugosa
GGTGTGTATAGGACTATTGTAGGCAAATTCCGCGCATGAGAGCAGTGAAACCCAGTCATCTTGGGAATAGGTACAGAAACAACGTAGATATTGCTCTAAAGTTTGATTTGTCCTTTCTGTTTGACCGTTGCTTTGTGGGTGGTAAGCAGAGGAAAGGCAAACCTCAATGGACAAGGATTTGCACAGGTCCTTCCAGAATCTAGAGATGAACTGAGCCCCTCTGTCAGATGCTATGTTGTCGGGTAATCCGTGCAGTCTGACCACCTCCTTGATGAATGTATTCACGGTCTCCGTAGCAGAGGGTGTTCCTTTCATCGGTAAAAAGTGTGCCATCTTTGAAAAACAATCAACTACCACCAAGATGGCAGTGAATCCCTCTGAAGGGGGCAGGTCAACAATGAAGTCCATGGAGATCTTCTTCCATGGTTGCTCAGGGACCGTCAGCGGCCTTAGCAGACCCCAAGACTTGGCGTTGGGCCCCTTGTTTCGCTGACAAATAGAGCATGAGTTAACATAGTTCTTGCAGTCTTGCCTCCAGCTGGGCGACCAAAAGGAATGTTGGATCAGTTCAGCGTTTTTTGTGTGCCAAAGTGACCTGCGAGTTTGTGATCATGAAGGGTTCTTAAGATTTGTAACCTTACTTGTTGGAGAACAAAAATGTTATTCTGGAACCACGGAAACCCTTCTTGTCTCTTCAAAGTAGAGGTTTCAGGTTCCGTACACTGGCTGGAGGCTTGTCTGATTGCAGTCTTAAGATCAGGCTGTATGAGCAGAAAATTTTGTGCAGACAGGATGGTTTCGGGTTCGGTGATGTCAGGGGTCTCTGGGATAAAGCCTCAGCTTTGCCATTCTTAGAGCCTGGTCGATATGATAGGTGAAAATTGAAACCGGAGAAAAAAATGCCCATCGAGCCTGGTGAGGTCGGAGGCGTTTTGCAGTTCTGAGGTACTCCAGGTTCTTATGATCTGTAAAGATCATGATGGGATGAGCAGCACCTTCCAATAAGTATCTACACTCTTCCAGGGCAAATTTAATAGCCAACAATTCTCTGTCACCCACATTGAAATTTCTCTCAGGAGGGGTCATTTTCCGAGAGGCGAAAGCCACAGGGTGGAGAAGGGCTTTTGGTCCTTGATGCTGGGAAATAATGGCTCCTGTCACTATTTCTTTTTATTTCAATAGTTTTTATTAAAGTTTTCACATATAATAACAGTAAGAAAGTAGACAAACAGTATCAGTGTAAAATTTGAGATTGTAAAGGCATCAATCTATTGCAAATACAGATAAGGTAATAAGATATTGCATGTGGATGACATTATCATTATAAGGTTACTTGACGATTGAAATAAGTTAGAGGCAAAGGGTATTGTCTACCATCTCAGACACCCCCTCGGGAGCTAAACTGTGTCCAGGATGGAGACATCCCTAGATGCCTTTTTTCCCCCAATATGGTTTATTGAGGTTTTGAGATTTGCTACAAGATTATATCTTTAAACAAATAGTAGAATGAGCATTGTTCATTGGATATTAATGAGTGAGTTTAAATAACATAGACAATATATAATATATAAGAAGTTCCATGTTCCCAAACAAATGATCGTTAGGTAAAAATATACAGATCTCCATAGTAACTCCCATGGGATTATTAGGTACCGGTAAATAGTGTTGTTATGTGTAACACGTGTTTTATGACTCGGTAGTGATGATCGCAATCCAGATGCCGAGGTTGGTCGAGGCCACCCCCCGAGGCAACTCTGTGTGATTGGTGTGCTCCAGGTGGGAGCGCCCCCGCCCCCCCACCCCCAAACGGCCACCACCAGAACCAGAGAAACATGTGGTCAATCATCGGAGATACTCATGTGGACATGCGGTTGCCATTAGAGGTATTCAAATTAAACAAGTTTTGCAGGTTGGATAGGTACCAGTCTTGCCAGGGTGACCATTTTCGAGTTGCCTTCGGGAGCTGACTGACCACAGAAGCCATCATTTTTTCGTAAGTGTAGTGTTGTTGGGTTAGTTCCACTGCTTCAATTACAGTGGGAGGCTGGGAGTCTTTCAAATGTCTCGTGATTGTTAGTCTAGCTGCTAAGAGCAGGTGGGTAATCGTGTGCTGTGTCGGGTGTGGGAGGGCGTCGGTGTTGAGTGAGAGAAGTGCGAGGCTTGGGTTTGTTTTTTTGCAATTTTAGACATGACAGTGAAGATAATTTGCCAGTATGGCTTAATTTTTGGACATCCCAATGTGTAAAATTTCTCCTGTCATTCCACAGTTCCTCCAACATTCGTTTGGCAATTGATTCCCAAAGCATGAAATTTTATCGGGAGTCAAGTACCATCTCAGTGCGATTTTCGTAGACAGTTCCCATAAAGTGGAGCATGAGGTTGCTTTTTGGGTAGCTCTGCATGCTTTAGTCCATTGCTCCTCTGTGAAGGATTGCCCTAGGTCTGCTTCCCATTTTTCAAAAGAGGGGGACTTGTGGAATTTGTCTTTTTGTTGCAGTAGGTTATAGAAGGTGGTGATTCCTTTTTGATGTGGGGAGGAAGATGTTAGGTGTAACCAGGCTTGAATTTGTATGCTGAATCTTTTATGGTAATCTTGGATAGGCATTGCCGGATTTGCACGTGTTTGTATGTGAGGGAATGTTGAATTCTTTTTGCAGGGTAAGAAAGGATTTGGGCAGGTCGCCATCGTAATGGTCGTGTATGTATATTATTCCTTTTTGGGCCGTGATGATAGGGATATTTGGGCAATGAGAGGAGTTAGGGCTGATAGGGGGATTTGCAGAGGGATTTTTGTTGGATGTTGTTGGGCTTGTTGTAGTAGATGATTCCAGGCTTTTATTGCTGTTTGCATAGTGGGCGATAGGAAAGCTGGAGTCTTTGCTCCGAGTAAGGAGCTGAATAGCCAGGTTGATAAAGATTGGCGGGAGGTATGAGTGGCTTCTATCAAACCCCAAAGTGTGTTAGGGGTCAGTGCAAACCATTCTTTGAGTTGGGACATTGTCGTTGCTATGTAATAGTCGTATTTGTCTATATATCCTGTTCCTCCACAATTCCTATTCTTAATTAATTTGTAGTGTGGACACCTAGCTCTTTTCCCTTTCCATATGAAGCGAGTTAGTATAGATTGTAATGACTTAAAATAGTAGAGTGGAACTGGTATTGGGAGAGTTCTGAATAGGTAGATGAGTTGTGGTAAATACATCATCTTGAACGCTGCTAGCTGGCCTGACCAGGAAAATTCACATTTGGTTAGGTTTTGTAAGACTTGTTGTATTTTATCTCGAATAGGAAGGTAGTTTAGCTGAAATAGGGATTTGGTGGATTTCGTTAGCTGAATACCCAAATAGGATATGCTTTTGTTGGCCCATTTATATGGATATTGATTTTGTAGGAGGTTCTGTGTTATAGCATCTACGCCTAGTTCAAGGATGTATGATTTGGTTTTGTTTGCCTTGTAATAAGAAACCCTGCTGAACCAGTGTAGAAGAGTCTGAACTTCTGCTAAGGACGATGAGGGGTTGGTTAGGATTAGGATTACATCATCTGTGAATAGGCTGATCTTGTGCTGGTGGGAGTTAATGTTTAAACCTGTAATTTTGTTATTGGATCTAATATGTTCAGCTAGAGGTTCCATGACTAAGTTAAATATAAGCGGGGATAATGGACAGCCCTGCCTTATACCGTTAGTAATTAAGAATGGTGTAGAGACAAGGTTAGATGTGTATAAGTGTGCTGAAGGTTTAGAGTATAGTGCTAAAATAGCTTGGTATATGGGGCCTGTGAAACCAAATTTCTGCAGGACCAATGCAAGATAGCCCCAATTCATGCTGTCAAACGCCTTCTCTACGTCTAGCGAGAGAAGCAGAGAAGGCGTTCCGGAGGTGTTAGCATGGTGGATTAGGTTGATCAGTCTTCTTGTGGCGTCTGATGTTTGACGACCTTTTGTGAAACCGGACTGGTCTCTGTGGATTAAAGATGGCATTATGTCCATCAACCTGTTTGCGAGCGTTTTGGCATAGATCTTGATATCAAGGTTCAGAAGGGATATGGGGCGATAGTTTGATGGTGATGTTGGGTCTTTCCCTGGTTTCGGCAAGGTCACCACCAGCGCTGAGAGCATGAAGGAGAGTGGAGGAGGATGCTGCATCATTAAAGAGGTCACACAAGTAAGGGAGGAGTTGTTTCTGGAATGTCTTGAAGTATTCTCCAGTGAGCCCATCCGGGCCCGGGGATTTACCATGTGGCAATTTGTCTATCACTTTTCCAAGTCCATCTATGGTGAGTGGAAGATTCAGGGTATCAATTTGGTCATTCAACGATTTGGGAAGTTTGACATGTTCAAGGAAAGAGTTAATTTCCTCGTGGGTTAGTGTGTAGGTAATTTTGTCTTTACTGATGTTGTAAATACCACTATAGTAGTCACTAAAGGCGTCTGCAATTGATTGAGGGTTTAAAAGTTTTTCGTGGGTAGTGGGATGATACAGGTGTGCTATTTTAGTTTTGATGCTGTGGCCTTTAATACGAAGAGCCATGGCCCTGCCCGCCTTGTTGCCAGTTGCGTATGATTTAGCTTTGAGTTTACGTTGCATTTTTTCAAAATCATCTATCAACAAGGCACGCAGTTCCTGGCGAAGTGTGAAGATTTAAGATTGAAGTTGAGGCGTGGGATGTTGTTTGTTTTGAGAGTTCTTGGCCTCGATTACTGTGGTTAGCTCTGAAAGACGCTGCATCCTCCTTTTTTTCAATTTAGATCCTAGTTGCATAAAAAATCCTCGAATATAGGCCTTATGTGTATTTCTCAGGGTCGCTGTGTCGGACACCGAACCTTTGTTGGCAGAGAAAATTGTGTCTAGGCGTTTGGATAAGTACTCAGAATTATTGGAATTTTGTAAGAGAGAGCTATTCGCCCTCCAAATATAAGATTGGGGTTGCGCTGATTTTTTTGTGATCTCTATGCTCACTGGTGCGTGGTCCGACCAGGTAACCGTGTGGATTTTTGATGATTTAACAGATTGTAATAACCATTTATCTGAAATAAACAGGTCAATGCGAGAATATGTGTTGTGATGCGGGGAGAGGTACGTAAAGTCTCTCTCTTCCGCGTGACAACATCTCCATATATCGTATAAATCATATTCTGCTATAAGTTTGCTCAGAGGTGAGGTGAGCCTCTTCGGACCAGAGGTTGAGTCTAGTTCGTAATCAGGTACTAGATTGAAATCTCCACAAATCAGAAGATAACCTTGTTGGATGTCCTTAATTTTCTTGAAAGTGGATCTTAAAAATGCTATTTTGGTTGGGAGCGTATAGGGAGGCTATAGTATATTGGGAGTTCTCTATTGTACAGTTGAGGATGATGTATCTACCTTCCAGGTCGAGTGTGCATTTGTGTAACTGAAAGGAAAAAGTGTCTCTGATGGCGATTAGGACTCCTCTCTGTTTCTTTGTGTAGCAGGATTTGAAGATGGTTCAAAAAAAGTCTGGGTTCGGGTCCGGGGTTCTGGTATTTTATTCCACGTGTTGAAAAGCTGCCAAGGGCAGCCAATCAACAAGTGTTTCACTGGTTTTCCCCAGAAGCCATCACAGCCATGCCTACTAATGGCATGGCTGCGATTGGCCAGTGCACCATGTGACCCAGTCTCTATATGGGGCTGGAGTCACTGTGCTGCATGTCATATGCTCTCAGGATAGTTTAGGGAGAGAATGCTGCTGGCTCTGTGAGGGACAGATTGCAGAACATCTCATCCTGCATTACTGAACGATCTGATTGTGGACTAGGGAGAGATACTAGTACTGGTGCTTTGAGGGACAGATTGCACACCTCATCCTGCTGCACAGAACGATCTGATTGTGGACTAGGGAGAGATACTAGTATTGGTGCTTTAAGGGCCAGATTGCACACCTCATCCTGCTGCACAGAACAATCTGACTGGACTAGGTAGAGTCTGTTGCTTTAAGAGAAAGATTGTTCTTCTAAAATCATCATCAAGTTGTACAGGAAAGGTTCCAGCTGTTGCTTTAAGGGAAAGATTAGTGTTCTAAAATCATCATCAAGTTGTACAGGGAAAGATTCCAGCTGTTGCTTTAAGGGAAAGATTTGTGTTCTAAAATCATCATCAAGTTGTACAGGGAAAGTTTCCAGCTGTTGCTTTAAGGGAAAGCTTGCTGTTCTAAAATCATCTTCAAAGTGTGTGGGAAAAGCCTGTTTCAGCCGCATAGAGCCATATTAGTGTTCTAAAATCATCTTCACAGTGTGTGGGAAAAGCCTGTTTCAGCCGCATAGAGCCGCATAGAGGGATGTGCTTCAGACTGGCTAGGTCTAGAGCCGCTACGAGATTTCAGCCATTGTCGCACACCACCAGGCCGGGCTTGAGGCTCAGTGGCAACAACCACTCATTGGTCTGTTGTTTAATGCCCGTCCACAGCTCCTGCGCAGTGTGAGGTTTATCCCCCAAACATATCAGTTTTAAAACAGCCTGCTTTCGTTTCCCTCTGGATGTGCTAATGTTGGTGGTGAAGGTGTTACGCTGAGCGGATGAGGAGGTGGTAGAGGAGGAGGAAGCACAGTAGGAGAAGGAGGCAACAGGAGGCAAAGAGAAATGCCCTGCAATCCTCGGGGGGGGGGGGGGGAAGAACGTGCGCCAAATGGCTAACCGGCTCAGGCCCACCCGCCACTACATTTGCCCAGTGTGCAGTTAGCGAGATATAGCGTCCCTGCCCATGCTTACTGGTCCAGGCAGTGCACACTTGATCTTGTCCCCGACTTGTTTGTGCAGGGAAGGGATGGCTCATCTGGAAAAGTAGTGGCGGCTGGGAACCACGTACTGTAGGACAGCCACCGCCATCAGGTTTTTGAAACTGTCCGTGTCCACCAGACGGAATGACAGCATTTCAAAGGACAGGAATTTTGCAATGCTGGCATTCAGGGCCAGGGATCGCGGGTGGGTAGGGGGGTACTTCCTCTTTCTCTCCAGTGTTTGGGAGATGGAGAGCTGTAAGCAAATGCTTGGAGACGGTGGCGGACATGGTGGCGTTGCTGTCATATCGTCTGTTTACTGGGTGGCAGGTGACACTGTCACAGTAGAGGTGGAGGAAGAGGCCAAGGCAGCAGCAGAAGAGGAAGCAGGAGAAGGCCGAGACCTTTCTTGGATTTTGAGGTAATTATTCCATTGCAGCTTGTGCCTTGAATTTAGATGCCTGATCATAGGGGTTGTGCTCAGGTTTAGAACATTTATGCCCCGGCTCAGGATATCATTGCACAGCTTGCAAACCACTCGTGTCTTGTCGTCAGCACATTGTCTGAACAACTGCCACGCGGGGAAACGCCTGTGAGCTGCCTTTGGTGTGCTAGGTCCCTGGGTGCGATGGGTAGCAGCAGGCATACTGTCTAGGGGACGGTCGCTCCGCTTTTGCAACCTGCTTCCTCTTTTGCTGTGCTGGTGCCTCTGTGCGACCACCACCTCTTCCTCCAAACTGCACATGTCACTCGCATGACCCTCAGTCCATGTGGGGTGTAGGACCTCATCATCCTCCTCCCCATCATCTTCCACCCACCCTTCACCACTGCCCTCAATGTCAGTCTGCACACTGAGGAAAGCTGCAGCAGTTGGCACCTGTGTTTCGTCATCATCAGAGACGTGCTGCGCTGGTGTTTCCATGTCCTCATCCTGCAACAGAAGTGGTTGGGCATCGGTGCACTCAATGTCTTCCACTTCTGGGGCAGCGCTATGTGGATGGCCCATGGAAAGCACACCAGGAGTGTCATCAAACAGCATAAGAGTCTCTTGCATGACTTGGCTAATTAACAAGGGGCTGAGGTGAAAGACAGATGGCCATGGGGTTCAGGTGCCAACTCTGAGCTTTCATCAAGGGACCGGGAGGGAGACAATGTGAAGGAACTGGAGGCATTGTCAGCCACCCATTCTACTATCGCCTGTACTTTTTCTGGCCTCACCAATCGTTGAGGGGCATTCGGGCCTATCATATACCGGTGAAGGTTCTGTTGGCTACCTGAGGAAGGTGTTTCCCTTGTGCGTATAGCTGGCACACATCGACCACGTTCTCTCCTTCCAACAGGAGGTTCACCAACACCACCAACACCAGCAGCACCAGCATCACCAGCAGCACCATGACCACGTCCCTTATTTGCTCTCCTCATTGTGCCCACGAATGTACTATGTAGCCCTATTTAAGTATTTATTAATGCCAATTAATACCTTCTTTTTTTTTTTTGAAAACACCAAGGTAGCTGGACTTTTTATTTTGGTGCAAGAAATGCACCGCTCACACCAACAGCTAGAACCTCTCCCTTTAGAACTAGGAGATGATTTTTAAACAATAATCTGTCCCTTACAGCAACAGCTGGAACCTGGCCCTATAGGAGTAGCTGATGATTTTTGAACAAAAATCTGTCACTTAGAGCAACAGCTAGAACCTCTCCCTTTAGAACTAGGAGATGATTTTTGAACAATAATCTGTCCCTCTAAGCAACAGCTGGAACCTGGCCCTATAGGAGTAGCCGATGATTTTTGAACAATAATCTGTCCCTTACAGCAACAGCTGGAACCTGGCAGTATAGGAGTAGGCAATGATTTTTGAACAATAATCTGTCCCTCTAAGCAAAAGCTGGAACCTGGCCCTTTAGGAGTAGGTGATGATTTTTGAACAATAATCTGTCCCTCTAAGCAACAGCTGGAACCTGGCCCTATTGGAGTAGCCGATGATTTTTGAACAATAGTCTGTCACTTACAGCAACAGCTAGAACCTCTCCCTTTAGAACTAGGAGATGATTTTTGAACAATAATCTGTCCCTTTAAGCAACAGCTGGAACCTCTCCCTATAGGAGTAGCTGATGATTTTTGAACAATAATCTGTCCCTCTAAGCAACAGCTGGAACCTGGCCCTATAGGAGTAGCCGATGATTTTTGAACAATAACCTGTCCCTTACAGCAACAGCTGGAACCTGGCAGTATAGGAGTAGGCAATGATTTTTGAACAATAATCTGTCCCTCTAAGCAACAGCTGGAACCTGGCCCTTTAGGAGTAGGTGATGATTTTTGAACAATAATCTGTCCCTCTAAGCAACAGCTGGAACCTGGCCCTATAGGAGTAGCCGATGATTTTTGTACAATAATCTGTCACTTACAGCAACAGCTAGAACCTCTCCCTTTAGAACTAGCAGATGATTTTTGAACAATAATCTGTCCCTCTAAGCAACAGCTGGAACCTGGCCCTATAGAAGTAGGTGAGGATTTTTGAACAATAATCTGTCCCTCTAAGCAACAGCTGGAACCTGGCCCTATAGGAGTAGAGGATGATTTTTGAACAATAATCTGTAACTTACAGCAACAGCTAGAACCTCTCCCTTTAGAACTAGGAGATGATTTTTGAACAATAATCTGTCCCTCTAAGCAACAGCTGGAACCTCTCCCTATAGAACTAGGACTCAGATCGTTCTGTAATGCAGGGTTTGATCTGCAATCTGTCACTCAAAGCAGTATGCGAAATCTCAAATTACTCCACAATCAGATCGTTGTGTAATGCAGGCTGAGGTCTGCAATCTGTCCCTCAGAGCAACAGTAGTAGTAATCTCAGGATGCAGGATGAGATGTTAAAATGTCTGCAATCTCTCCCTCACAGCGCCAGCAGCTTCCTCTCCCTACACTAGTCAGAGTCTCAGAGAGCATGTGACTGCAGCATCAAGTGACTCCAGCTTATAAAGAGGCTGGGTCACATGATGCACTGGCCATTCACAGCCATGCCATTAGTAGGCATGGCTGTGATGGCTTCTAAGGGCAAACCAGTGAAACGCTTGTTGATTGGCTGCCCTGCAGCTATTCAACATGCGTGATCAACTACCAGAACCCAGAACCCGAACCCGAACGCTTACTTGGGTTCGGGTCCGGGTCCCGGACACCCCAAAGTTCGGTACGGACCCGAACTTTACAGTCCGGGTTCGCTCAACTCTACTCTTGTTCTGAAGGGGCACACATAGTCTCTTAGCCAAAGCAGAGTCCAGGAAACAACTGCATGCCCCTGAGTCAACAATTGCCAGAAGCCGAACCTCCTCTTCCGCCACCCGTAGAGAGACAGGGAGGAAAACATGAGTCACAGAAGGACAAGAAATCTGAAAGTTCATAGCATGTGGAGGCCCTGACAGGGCACTTGCAGAGGTAATGACCTGCTCCCCCACAGTACAGGCACAGGTTAAACCGTCTACGTTGTTGTCTTTCCTCCGGGGTGAGAGGGGACTGGACCAGTCCTAGTTGCATAGGTTCCCCCTCAGGCACTGTGGCAGGAGCCTGGACGGGTGGTGACATATGAACCGATGAAAGCCGAGGCAACAACCAAGTGGATGGAGTGGTTTGGTCACGCTCAGACTGCCGTTCCTTCAGGTGTCGATTCAGTGTAATGGATAACTGGATCAAGCCTTCTAGGGTAGCAGGAGTCTCTACTCGGGCTAGTTCATCCTTGAAAGTCTCTGAGAGCCCCTGGCGGTATTGGTAACGGAGAGCAGCCTCGTTCCATCCGATGTCAGCGGACCATTTCCAGAACTCCACAGTATAGTCCTCTACCAGACGCTTCCCTTGGAACAGGTTATGCAGGACTGATTCTGCTGTGGCGGTACATTGGGGATCATCGTACAGTTGTGCCATTGCTTCAAAGAAGGAGTCCACAGAGTTCAGTATGGAGTTTTTTTGCTCTAGCAGATAATGGGCCCAAGCCCGGGGTTCATCAGAAAGCAGAGATACAATGAATCCCACCTTAACAGTCTCTGACTAAAAGGTTCTGGGCTGGAGGGCCAGGTATAGCTGACAAGAATTTTTAAAGGACTTGAATTTTCTTCGGTCCCCTAGGAAGCATTCAGGTGTGGGGACTCTGGGTTCTGGAGCTGGTAACATCATGGTAGGAACCAGGTCGGAATGCTCTTGAGGTGGGGTGGCTGTTACTTAGCCGGTGGAGGGTGCTTCTGCATCAACAAGAACAGAGGATACAGCAAGATGTTGCAGGCGACCCTCTAACTGCATGTAGCCCTCCTGTTGCTTCTGTATTGCCTGGCTAAGAGAGGTGACCTGCTGGCTAAGTGCTTCAATAGGGGAGCCATCCCTCTCTGCCTCTGACATGGCTGGATTGTACTGTCACGTACCTGATCCGAGGCTGAAATGCTAAGAGAGGCTCCCCTTGCGGCTAAATGCAGTATACTCCTGGAATAGGGAACAGGTGGTATGGTGCGTAGAGAAGCCCGGGTCATCGGGGCTGTAGACAGGCTTGAGCAGATGATCACTGGAAGACTGTGTAGACTGGGAAACAGAAGCAGCAGAAACTTCCAGCAAGTAGTCGTCTTCAGGAGAGGTTGCCTGTGAAGGCCTGGCAGGGTTGTAGCACACTCCAGATGTGGAGAGGGAGGACCAGTGCAGCTGGGTCGGCACAGGCAGTAGCAAGGAGCAAGTCCGAAATCCAGGCCGGAGTAAAACACAGGGAATCAGAGTATGCAAGTCCTTAATCCAGGCAGAGGGGCAAGTGCAGGAGACTGAGTAAGGCAGAGTCCGAGTAGCAAGCCAAGGGTCAAGTACAGCAGATCAGACAGTAGTGTAGTCCATAAGGCAAGCCGGGGGTCAAACACAGCAGAGTAGATCAGAAGCAAGGTCAAGGAACAAGCCGGGTCACAACAGAGGTTCAATCAGGATACAGGAGACAGGTTCAGGAACACTGGTGAGCTGAGACAATTTAGTGATTTGTGTAACACAGAGGCTGCCTTTTATAGGTCAGCAAATAGTCTCATTGTTTACACCGAACGCGCGGATCACGCCATCACAAATGAACATGCGCCCGCCTGCGTAGATGCATTTGTCTTCCACGCATGCGCATGGGAACGTGGTGATCGTGCCTGCTTCTCTGATAGGAAGTCAGCCAGGCAAAAGTCTTTAACAGGAAAACACAGCAGAGAGTATCCAGATATGTTGACCAAGGCAAGGGCACAGGAGATCTGATCCAGGCAGTTTAAATAGTCAGCAAGGCTGACTGACGAGCAGGATATGATCATCACGTGGGTCACTGTGGAATGATGAGTACTGGCAATTGACCGACAGCTGAGCAGCCTGAGCTCTGAGAAGGGAGGGCTGAGCCTAGCCCTGACAAAGGGCAACCAATACAACAGAGACTACAGTTAAAAGTATTACATTATTTATTTTTACTTGCTATTTAAAAAGATATCACATAAAAACATTGATATTCGTATTTCTCCAAACATGTTTCAGTATACAACCATAATAGAATATGAAATTTGATGGACTTTAAATAAATCATTTATAGCATAATAGAACAATTGTACAATACAAAGGGGTATTCCCAGCTCTTTGCTGCCAAACCCTATAGCCATATATCTTTGGTTGTTGGTGGTTTGTAAGCTGGAGATATCCAACGTGTTTCGAAATTGTAAACCTATATCTTCAGGGTTATATAATCCCACTCTGCAACATAAACAACATTTTAGAATTCAGAATTGCTACATGATTCATTTAAACATATCACAATTAAAAACATTTGTAGTTACAATCAAGAGTCACTTACATAATATGCTCTCTTGCTAAACCAGGGTGTCCACCCAAGACGCAATAAGCTTAGACCATTAAGGGGATCATTGTCATGGTACACAAGAACCGCCGGGCTAGTACCCGCAACTGCCACCATAAAAAAAGGGGGGCAAATATTATCAGCTTGAAAGAACTATATTGTTCAAGTTGTTTAACCGCTTAACATCCGGCCCATAGCTAAATGATGGCTACAGTGTGGTTGCTTAGCTCTGGGAGGGCGCACCCGGGAACATCCGTCCTGAGGACCCAGCGCTTCACAGATCATGGTAAATTGCTGCTTGCAGTGACCTTTTACCACCTGATCGCTCTGTCAAATGACACAGCAATCAGATGTAAACAAGCCGGTGGAAGTTCCGGCTTTTCTCTCCCCTCTCCGCACTGATCAGTGCAGTGTGAGAGGAAAGGGGGAGAGATCAATGCAGCAGCACTGTGGTCAGAGGATCTGAAGTGCCCACAGTGCTGCTATGTGCCAGGCTGCACCCCCCCATCCATCCATGCTCACTCAGCCAGCCAGCCATCCTCACCCAGCTAGCCATCCATGCTCACGCACCCAGCTATCCTCACCCAGCCAGCCATTCATGCTTACCCACCCAGCCATCCATGCTCACCCACCCAGTCATCCTCACCCAGCCAGCCATCCATGCTCACCCACCCAGCCATCCTCACCCATCCATGCTCACCCACCCAGCCATCCATGCTCACCCAGACATTAATTCCCACCCATCCAGCAATCCATTCTCACCCACTGAGCCATCCATGCTCACCCACCCAGCCATGCTCACCCACCTAGCCATCCATGCTCACCCACCCAGCCATGCTCACCCAGCTATCCATGCCCACCCATCCATCCACCCATGCTTACCCACCCAGCCATGCTCACCCATCCATCCATGCTCAGTCATCCCCATCCATGCTCAGTCATCCACATCCATGCTCACCCATCCCCATCCGTGTTCACCCATCCCCATCCCTGCTCAGTCATCCCCATCCATGCTCACCCATCCTCATCCATGCTCACCCATCTCCACCCATGCTCAGTTGTCCCCATCCATGCTCACCCATCCTCATCCATGCTCACTCATCCACATCCATGCTCAGTTGTCCTCATTCATGCTCAGACATCCTCATTCATGCTCAGTCATCCTCATCCCTGCTTATCCATCCCCATCCATGCTCAGTCATCCCACCCATACTCAGTCATCCCACCCATGCTTATCCATCTCCATCCGTGCTTATCCATCCCCATCCATGCTTATCCATCCCCATCTGTGCTCAGTCATCCCCATCCTTGCTTAGTTATCTTCCATGCTCAGCCTTCCCCATCTGTGCTCATCCATCCCCATCCGTGCTCAGTCATCCCCATCCATGCTCAGCCATCCCCATCCATGCTCAGTCATTTAATCCATGCTCAGTCATCCCCATCCTTGCTCAGTCATCCTCTTCCATGCTCAGTCATCCCCATCCATGCTCAGTCATCCCACCCATACTCAGTCATCCCATCCATGCTTATCTATCTCCATCCATGCTTATCTATCTCCATCCGTGCTTATCCATCCCCATCCGTGCTTATCCATCCCCATCTGTGCTCAGTCATCCCCATCCTTGCTCAGTTATCTTCTTCCATGCTCAGCCTTCCCCATCTGTACTCATCCATCCCCATCCGTGCTTATCCATCCCCATCTGTGCTCAGTCATCCCCATCCTTGCTCAGTTATCTTCTTCCATGCTCAGCCTTCCCCATCTGTGCTCATCCATCCCCATCCGTGCTCGGTCATCCCCATCCATGCTCAGCCATCCCCATCCATGCTCAGTCATTTAATCCATGCTCAGTCATCCCCATGCATGCTCAGTCATCCTCTTCTGTGCTCAGTCACCCCCATCCTTGCTCAGTCATCCTCTTCTGTGCTCAGTCATCCCCATCCGTGCTCATCCATCCCCATCCATGGCTGATTTGTGCCTCATTCATGCTCATCCATACCACATCGGTTCTCATCCGTGACACATCCATGCCACTACAGTGCCCATCCATGCCACTACACTGCCCATCCATGCCACTACAATGCTCATCCGTGCCACTACAGTGCCTATTCATACCACTATAGTGCCTCACAATAGCGTAATAGGTATTTAAATTAGATTTGAAATGTATGCCCCTAGAACACTTGGTGGTGCTCCCTGCATGTTGGGCCTCTGTATTTGGCCAGGCTGTGAAAAAGTCTCACACATGTGGCATCGCCATACTCAGGAGGAGTAGCAGAATATATTTTGGGGTGTAATTTTTGCTATGTACATGCTGTGTGTTAGAAATATTGTATAAATGGACAACTTTGTGTTAAAAAAATGCGTTTTCATTTTCATTGTGGAAAAAATTACACGTTCAAAAGACTCATTATGCCTCCTAGAATATACGTTGGGGTGTTTACTTTCCAAAATGGGTTCATTTTTTGGGCGTTCCCATTGTCCTTGTGCTCCAGGACCTTCAAAAGTGCAAGAGGTAGTCAGGAAATTAGATGTGTAATTTATGTAGCTAGTACCCCTGATGGCGCTGCCTACATGTTGGGCCTTTGTATGTGGCCACACTGTGTAAAAGTCTATCGCCATACTCAGGAGGAGTAGTAGAATGTATTTTGGGGTGTAATTTGCTGTATGCATATGCTGCGTATAAGAAATAACCTGTTAATATGACAATTTCATGAAAAAAAAAAGGAAAAAAAATCTTCATTTTGTAAAGAATTGTGGGGATAAATTACAACTTCAAAAAACTCACCATGCCTCTCACTAAATACTTTTTTTAATGTCTACTTTCCAAAAAGGGGTCATTTGGGGGGTATTTGTACTTTCCTGGCTTGTTAGGGTCTCAATTTTCAGTGATTGGCACAATAGCTTGTAGACTCTATAACCGTCACAAAGACCAAATAATATACACTAATTTGTTTTTGTTTTGTTTTTTACCAAAGATATGTAGCAGTATACATTTTGGCCAAAATGTATGAAGAAAAATTACTAATTTGCAAAATTTTATAGCAGAAATGAAGAAAAATACATTTTGTTTTACAACATTTTCGTTCTTTTTTCATTTATAGCACAAAAAATAAAACACCCAGCGGTGATTAAATAACACCAAAAGAAAGCTCTATTTGTGTGAAAAAAGGACAAAAACGTTATATGGGTACAGTGTTGCACGACTAATTGTCATTCAAAATATGAAAGCACTGAAAGCTGAAAATTGGTCTGGTTGTTAAGGGGGTTTAAGTGCCCAGTGGTTAAAAAAAGGGGGGTTGGTTTTATGTACAATTGTACAGTTAGATTCATACTGTATATATTTGGACACAGGCATAATTTTATTTTTTTTTTCAAGTATTTACTAAAGCATATTCAAGCTATAGTTATATAATGGATATAAGCTGAAAGTGCATAATCACAGGTTTAATTTGAGGGTATGTACATCCAAATTGGAGGAAGGGTTTAGGAATGACAGCTCTTAAGAATAGCCAACCCCCCCCCCCTTTTTTTTCAAGGGACCAAAAGTAATTGGACAATTGAATCAAAAGCTGTTTCATGGGCAGGTGTGGCAACCCCTTTGTTATTTCTTCATCAATTAAGCAGGTCTGGAGTTAATTCTTTTTTTTTTTTGTATAATTATCTTTATTGGTGTTTTCAATTATGATAACAATAGCAAGAACATAAGTAAACAATAGAACGAGGAAAGGGAGGGCGAGGGGGGAGGAGGGGGGTACACAAGAGCATGTCAAAGGAGGGGAGGGGGGTATAGTATTAAGGTCTCATAGATATTGGTAATCATTTGTTACAATTTGGGTGCACACAAACATAAATACTCCAGGTTACAGTTATGGCAGTATAAAGATTTAGGGCTATGGCAGCACAGTTACAGGGACGAATTAGAGCTCTTATTAGGAGGGGTGTATGGAGGCTCATGGTTGCCAGTGGCTTTCGAATTGTTCTCTTTTTAGGGAATTTGTTGCTAGCCTTCGTTCAAAAATGTAATTTTGGTTTGTGAGTTATATAACTTCAAGAATGGAAGGAGCTTCAGAGGATTTCCATAGTCTAACAATTGCAGTCCTGGCTGCAAGTAGGATATGTGTTATAGTAGGTCTACTAGTGGGGGGAATGTTCTCTATGTTTAAGTTTAGGGTGCCTAGACTTTTGTTTGGTGGGATAGTGTTAGAGGTGATTTTGGACAGTAGTTTGAACACTTGGGTCCAAAAGGGGTTGATGATAGGACATCCCCAGAGTATGTGTAGGAGATTCCCAGTCTTACCACAAGTGCGCCAGCACAGTGGGGATTTGTTTGGGGTGAATTTGGCAATTTTAGTTGGTGTATAATACCAACGTAGTGTTATTCTTAACATGAGTTCCCAATGAGCCGTGCAGTGGGAGAATTGGTGGGTTGAACGGATGGCTGTTTGCCATTCGCGTGGAGTGTACTCCTTACAAAGGTCCTCTTCCCATTTGATTATATGTGTGTCTTTAGTGAAGGAGAGTTTGTCATGGAGCATGTTGTAGAAGAGGGAAGTACCACTTGGCTGATGGTTGGAAGAATTAAAGAAAGCCCATGCTTTTTGTGGGATTCGTATGATGGGTGGGGGGTGTTTGGATAAAAAGTGTTTTATACGTATATAGTTGAATTGGGTTTTGGGTTGTAGGCTGTATTTGTGTCTCAATGTATCTCAAGGTTGGATAGACAAGCCCTCATAGAGTTTTTGTACTGTGTCCAAACCTTGAGTTACTAGATGGTTCACGTTCAAAAAGGCAATGATGGATGTGAGGGTTTTCAAATGTATTGGAGGGGTGTGTATTTGTATAGGGTCTATTTGAAGTTTAGCCAGGTGTCTCCATGCTCCGATAGAGTCTGCAATGGTGTGTGGGAGTTTGGAGAGTCTCCATGGTATCCAGGAGTCTCTGATTAGAAGGGGAATAAGCTGGTGTGTGGGGGAAAGCGTTTTTTCTATATCTACCCAGAAAGGGGGATTGGAGTTGTCGAACCAATGTTTAATTTGGGATAGTTTAATTGCCCACTAATAATCTCTATGGTTGATACTTCCCATACCTCCTGCTGATTTGTGTTTATGGAGCAATCTGTGTGGGCATCTGGGTTTACTCTTGTTCCATATGCAGGTTGTTAGTAGGGAGGATAATTTGTTTAGATAGTGTTGAGGAATGGAGATTGGGAGAGTGTGTATAATATCTGTGGGAGGATTATCATTTTTAGGGCTGCGGATCTTCCTATCCAAGAGAGGTCACATAGAAGTATATTTTGGATTTGCGGCTTTAATTTCTGGATTAGCGCGTTGAGGTTGGTGTGGATGAGGGATTATGTATGGGGGGGGGGTGAGGGCTATTCCTAGGTATGGGATAGAAGTGGAGGCCCATGTGTAAGGGAAATTGGCTTGTATCTTTGCTTTTGTGTGTGTGTGTGTGGGGGGGGGGATTTAGACCTAAAATAAGGGACTTGTTAAAGTTAACTCTATAATAGGAGATGTGTGAAAAGTCAAGGAGGGTTTGGTGGGCTCGTGGGAGGGAGCGAAGGGGGTTGGTGAGGAACAAAATAATGTCATCTGCGAAGAGATTAATAGAATGTTTAGTTCAACCTATGGTAAAACCTGAGATTAAGGGGTCTGAGCGAATTTTCTCCGCTAGAGGCTCTATGATAAGAGTAAAGATTGTGGGCGAGAGGGGACAACCCTGTAGAGTGCCGTTAGAGATGGCAAATTTTTTGGATAGAATGCCTGATGTAAGGACCTGGGCTGAGGGTCCTGAGTAGAGAGCAAGTATAGCATGGAGTATCGGGCCTTGAAAGCCAAATATTTCCAGAACCTGTATCATGTACTGCCAGTGAACTCTGCTGAATGCCTTCTCTGCGTCTATGGACAAGAGGAGAGAAGGCGTTCAAACAGAGCCAGCTCTTTGCACAAGGCATCTGAGGGTTGCCTTCCCCTCACAAACCCCATCTGGTCTCTGATTGGAGGAGCGGGAGGATTGTTGATAATCGGAGGGCTAGAATTTTGGCAAATAATTTGACATCAATATTGACTAAAGAGATGGGTCTGAAATTTGCGGGGGTGGTGGGATCTTTTCCGGGTTTGGGGATTGTCGCTATGTATGCCTTAAGCATTTCTTCAGTGAAGAAAGATGTCGTGGCAGCTTTGTTAAAGACTTGTAATAGGTGGGGGGGGCGAGTATATTGGAGAAAGTTTTGTAATAATCGTTTGTAAGGCCGTCTGAGCCAGGTGATTTGCCAGGGGGAATAGTCGCCACAACTCTGGTTAGTTCCTGAATGGTGAGGGGGGCGTTGAGCTAGTCTAAGGGGGCCTGAGAGAGAGAGAGAGGGAAGGTTAATTTTTTGAAGGAAGGAGGAAATGGTAGCTTTGGTGGGTTGAGGGGTTCCCTTATCTTCCTTGAGATTGTAAAAGTAGCTGTAGAAATCAGCAAAACGGTCTGTTATGGCTTGTGGGTCTGTCATTTTTTGGTTATGTGTTGGGTAAATTAGGTGGGGAATTCTGGTTTTAATGCAGGCTGTTTTGATTCTACGAGCTAGTATCTTTCCTGCTCTGTTGGCAGCAGAGTAGTAGGTTAGTTTCAGTCTACGGAGGTGTCCCTCATATTGATGTAGTAATAGGGTTCTGAGTTCTTCTCTGAGCTCTCGAGTCTTTTCAATGAGTATGGGTTGGGGGTGAGTTTTGTTGGTATGCTCTAGGTTATGTATTTCTGTGGTTAGTTTAGTAATCTTGGAGTTGTGACTCCTCTTCGCCCGGGCACCTTGTTGAATAAGGATCCCTCTTAGGACTGCTTTATGGGCCTGCCAAAGTGTGAATGGATTTTGCACAGAGTCTTTGTTATATTTGAAAAATTCTGACAGTTGTTGGGCCAGGAATTTGGAAGTGTGGGGGTTTTGTATAAGAGAGGTGTTGCAGATGGGGGTTGTGAGGGGGGAGCCCCCCTCGTCTATAGATAAAGAAATGGCTGCATGGTCCGACCACAGCATATCGTGGATAGAGGATTTTGATACTTTCTGTAAGGTCCACTGGTCGGTGAGAAACATGTCTATTCTTGAATAAGTGTGGTGCCTGGGGGAGAAGAAGGAATAATCTCTTTCGGAGGAGTGTTGGTACCTCCATACGTCAAACAGCTGTTCCCTGTGGAAGATAGTAGCGAGCTGTGGTTTCCGGGCAGCGGTTTTGGAGGTTGTATCTAAGTAGGGATCTGAAGTTGCATTAAAGTCTCCACAAATAATCAGATTACTCTGACTTATTCGCGTGATTTTTTTAGTGTCCTGCTTATAAAGCGTTTCTGATGTTTGTTCGGTGCGTAGATCGTGGCCAGAGTGTAGGGGTGTGAGTTGATATCACAGGATAGAATTACATATCGGCCTTCTGGGTCGATGAAAGAGTCTTTCAGGAGGAAGTTAACTGAGTCTCGTATGGCCAACAGAACTCTCTTTTTTTGTTGGGCACACAAGAGAAAGATGCGTGGAAAGGAACCGTGGGAGTGTTTTGGGATACTGGAGGCTTGAAAGTGTGTCTCCTGGATACATAAGACATCTGCTTGGAGTTGGAGGGCTTGTTTCCACATAGAATGTCTTTTTGCTGGGTGGTTTAACCCTTTAACAGTTAGCGAAACGCACTTAAGAGTCTCGGATCAGAGATGTGTATGAAGGGCAGTGGTGTGTGTCACTTACTTCGAAGCAGGTTGTGGTCCTGGCAAACCTTGGAGTTCTTTGGAGGTTCCTTGGGTTCGTTGAATCCAGGATGTCCGAGGCTCGGAGTGGTGAGACCTCTGGTGTGCAGTCGTGTACCATCAAGGGGGCGAAAAGGAAAAGGATCAGCAAACAACATAAAAGGATGGAGTGTCAAATAAACTTGTATGCAACAACGTAAAGGAAGAGGGTCGCACTGTGCCGTGCGAGGTGCTAGGGGGGTAAAAGAGCGTATAACTTAGTTATGCATTTCCAGGAGATGATGAGTTGGTATTTTGACTGTTAGCAGGACTCTTGGGTGTATCTTTGTTTTTCTTTGGTGGTTTCTTGCAGGCAACTATTTGCCAGTCTTGGGACGTAGGGATGGTGTGAGGTTGAGGTGGGCGCATGGGAGCGCTGTCTTGTAATATTCCACACTGGCGGAGAAGGGAGAGGCCTTCATCTAATGATGTAAACATGTTGGTTGACCCGTTGTGGGTTATGATCAGTTGCGCTGGGTGTCTCCACTTGTGGATAATCTGGTGGTTACGGAGAGCTTTTGTTATAGTGGCCAGATTGCGTTTACATTGTAGAGCGTGTCTTGAGAAGTCGGGAAGGATGAGTGTAGAGGCGAAATGAGGTGGACGGTTGTCCGGGTTGCGGGCTGCTGCTAGGATAAGCTCTTTAGCTCTGTAGAAGTGTAGTCTAAGGACTACATCTCTGGGTGTTTCATCAGGAATAAGGGACTCTATGGATTCTGTCAATAGTAATTTCTAGAGGAGTCAGGGAAGGAAAAAGTGCTGAAAAGAGGTCTTGGGCATGTTGGGGGAGTTGGGTAGTTGGTCGGTTGGATGGTTTCGGGGACCGCCCGCAGTTTCAGATTGTTCCTCCAGCTAATTTGCTTTTTGATCCACTCAATTTCCTCTGATTTGGCGTTGTAAGCATCAACTAGTATGTTGTGGGATGTAGTTTGGTCCCCCATGTACTGTTCCACATAGTCCACTCTATTGCCCAGGTCTCTGATTTATATTTGGCATTGGTGCATGGTGCTTAAAATGTCCCTCTGGATGGAGGATTTCAGTGTGGATAGGATGTCTTTAAGATGCACGTCTGACAGGGACTGCCCTGTAGTAGAGTAGTCAGTGAATGGGTCTGGGGATGTGTTGTGTCCCTTCTCCATGTGCGGCCTAGCCATGCTTACCTCCATTAGGTAGGCCTCAGATGACTCCTCTGGCGGTGTCGTCCTCTGTTTGGACTTCGCTGGACTGCGGGTGGTCGGGTAGAGGCTGTGGAGGAGTGAGGGTGGGTCGGTCGGGCAGGGAATAACCCCGTCAATTTGCTGGGCTGAGATGGCGGCTCCTTCCTCCGTCTTCCCATGGCCCTTGCAGGGGATGGTCTCGGTCTTGTTGTGTCGGTTCTGGTGTCTGGCGGGGCTGCGAGTGTCTGCTGTGAGGCTTCGTCTCCTGGTCTGGCAGCGGAGCTCCGACGCTAAGCGGCCATCTCGGAGCTCGCTGGCCACGCCCCCTTGGAGCTAATTCTGAGCGAGGTACTTGTAATTTGGAATCTATTTCCGTGAACCTACATTGTGTGTTCATGTCCATGCAAGTGAAACAGGCCATTGTAAGGCTTAGACGATGAAACAAATCATCAGAGAGATAACAGCAACATTAGGAGTGGCCAAATCAACACGTTGATACATTCTGAGGAAATAAGAATGCACTGGTGAGCTCAGCAATATAAAAAGGCCTGGACGTCCACTGAAGACAACAGTGGTGGATGATTGCAGGATCCTTTCTATGGTAAAAAAAAAAACACTCACAACATCCAGACAAGTGAAGGACACTCTCCAGGAGGTGGGTGTATCATTGTCAAAGTCTACAATCAAGAGAAGACTTCATGAGAGCAAATACAGAGGGTTCATCCCAAGGTGCAAACCATTCGTAAGCCTGGAAAAAGCCAGATTAGACTTTGCCAAAAAAAATCTAAAAAAAACAGACCAGTTCTGGAAGAGCATTCTTTGGACAGATGAAACTAAGATTTATCTGTACCAGAATGACAGGAAGAAAAAGGTGTGGAGAAGGCTTGAAACAGCTCATGATCCAGTGCACACAACGTCATCTGTAAAACATGGTGGAGGCAGTGTGATGGCATGGGCATGCATGGCTTCCAGTGGCACTGGGTCATTGGTGTTTATTGATGATGTGACAGAAGACAGAAGCAGCTGGATGAATTCTGCACTGTTTAGAGATATACTGTCAGCCCAGATTCAGCCAAATGCAGCAATGTGGATTGGATAGCGCTTCACAGTACAGATGGACAATGATCCAAAACACTCTGCAAAAGCAACCTAGGAGCTTTTGAAAGAAAAGAAGTGGACTACTTTAAAGTCATTTAAACATGCTCGAGGCTGTAATGTATTGCCATCTCCCAGCAATATAGATAAAAAAATCACAAAAAAAATTGCATGGGGTCCCCCCACCAGTCCATACCAGGCCCTTTGGGTCTGGTATGGATTTTAAGGGGAACTCCACATCAACATTTTTTAAAAAATTGACGTGGGGTCCCTCAAAATCCATACCAGACCCTTAGATAGGGAGGGGATGAGTGAGCGCCCATCCCTTGAACTATACCAGTCCACATGCCCTCAACATGGAGGGGTGGGTGCTTTGGGGGAGGGGGGCTCTGAGCCCCCAACCCCAAGCACCTTGTCCCCATGTTGATGGGGACATGGGCCTCTTCCCAACAACCCCTGGGCTGTGGTTGACGAGGTCTACGGGTGGGGGGCTCCCAGCCCCCAGATCCCACCCCCCATGTGAATGGGTATCAGGTACATTGTACCCCTACCCATTCACTAGAAAAGCTGTGAAATGTAACAAAAAAACAAGGGCCTTTGACAAGTCTTTTATTAAAAAAATTGCTTTGTCTTCTTCCCAATCCATCTTCTCCCTGAGCTGTCTTCTCCTGGTGCCATCTCTCCTGGTGCCATCTTCTCCCCAAGCCGTCTTCTCCCACGCTGCTATCTTCTTCATCACCACCGCTGTCTTTTTGGTCTGGTTACCCACTGAAAACAAAAAGACCCTCTTCACCTGATACTGTCTTCCTCCATTATGATATTTGGGCCTTGGATGTTGGTGGTGCGTGAACACTGTAACCCCTCACAGTTACTTTTGTTGGGGCAGGATTGGGCCTTGCTGTATGTAGTTATTTTAAAAATTGTAATTACTTGCCCCAGTCAAACAGGTGCAGAAAAATTGTGCCTTGGGTGTTGGTGGTGGCAGAACACTGTAACCCCTTACAGTTACTCTTGTTGGGCCCCGGAACAGACCCTGCTGTAGAAAATTATTACAAAAATTGTAATGGCATGCCCCTGTAAAACAGGTGTAGTAAGATTGGGCCTTGGGTGTTGGTGGTGGCAGAACACTGTATAACCCCTCACAGTTACTCTTGTTGGGTGCAGGAACGGGCCCTACTGTTAAAAATTATTAAACAATTGTAATGACATGCCCCTGTTAAACAAGTGTAAAAAAATTGGGCCTTGGGTGTTGGTGGTGGCATAACATTGTATAACCCCTCACAGTTACTCTAGTTGGGTGCAGGAATGGTCCCTTTTGTTGAAAATTATAATAAAAATTGTAATGACATGCCCCAGTCAAACAGGTGCAGAAAAATTGGGCATTGGGTGTTGGTGGTGGCAGAACACTGTAACCCCTCACAGTTACTCTTGTTGGGCGCAGGATTGGGCTTTGCCTTAAAGAATTTTTTTTTAAAAATTGTAATTACTTGCCTCAGTTAAACAGGTGCAGAAAAATTGGGCCTTGGGTTTTGGTGGTGGCAGAACACTGTAACACCTTACAGTTACTCTTGTTGGGTGCAGGGACAGGCCCTGCTGTTAAAAATTATTATAACAATTGTAATGGCATGCCCCTGTAAAACAGGTGTAAAATAATTGGGCCTTGGGTGTTGGTGGTGGCAGAACACTGTAAAAATAGACAAAAGGAAGCCAAGCACATTATCTGTGCTGCAAAAGCACAGAAAGAGGAGGAAATTGCTAAGTCTATTAAGGAAGGAGATACAACCTTTTTTAGGTACATTAGTGATAGAAGGAAAAAATACAATGGGATCACTAAAATGAAAACTGGGCACAACACATATGTTGAGGGAGACCAGGATGTAGCCAACCATTTAAACAATTACTTTTGTTCAGTCTTCTCAGAAACAGACTGCACTAATGATAACAAGTTAGGGAATCATATTGGTTCTAGTAATGATGGTTCATTTCTAGGATTTCTGGAGACAGAGGTAGCTGAGGAACTGGCTCAGTTAAAGCTTAATAAAGCAATGGGCCCTGATGGTATTCATCCCAGAGTTCTAAGAGAACTTTGCGATATAGTTGTTGGACCATTAACAAATCTTTTAAATAAATCTCTTCTAACAGGAGAAGTTCCCCATGACTGG
>BLSH010559378.1:11151-22547 GCA_018402905.1 Glandirana rugosa
AAAAAAAGAGTGTTTATCTCGAAAGAAAACCACCATAAACTAGGGGAGACGCAGTAAAGACTAGCGGCGATATTTGTTTTCTTCTCGCTGTTAAAACGTTTTTTTTGGGTTTAAAGAATATGTTCGCTCTTCTTTTGTTTATAGCGGCGATCAGAAATGACGCAGAGGGGATCAAATACCACCAAAAGAAAGCTCTATTTGTGAGAAAAAAAGGACGCAAATTTCGTTTGGGTAAAACGTCGCACGGCCGCGCAATTGTCAGTTAAAGCGACGCAGCGCCGAATCGTAAAAAGGGCTCCGGTCCTAAAGGGGGAAATCCTTCCGGGGCTGAAGTGGTTAAAGCAGTATATTTCAGTTGCTTACTGTATGTTTAACACAATATATATGAGTGCGTTACTGCACGTTTAACACAGTATATTAAAGTGCATTACTGCACGTTTCAAACAACAGTATATGTCAGTGCGTTACTGTACATTTAATGCAGTATATATCAGTGCATTACTGCACGTTTAATGCAGTATATTTCAGTGCATTATTGCCCATTTAATGCAGTACATTTGAGTGCACTACTGCATGTTTAACGCAGTATATATTAGTATATATTGGTGCGTGTTTGATGCACTACATTTGAGTGCGTTACTGCACGTTTAACGCAGTATATTTCAGTGCGTTACTGCACTGTCAAACACAGTATATTTGAGTGTGTTACTGCATGTCTAAGGCAGTATACAATCAGTGCGTTACTGCATGTTTAACGCAATGCATTTGAGTTTGTTACTGCACGTTTAACGCAGTGTATATATCAGTGTGTTACTGTACATTTAATGCAGTATATATCAGTGCGTTACTGCATGTTTAACGCAGTACATATCAGGTGCATTACTGCATGTTTAAAGCAGTATAAGTGCATTACTGCACGTTTAACACAGTATATCTCAGTGCGCTACTGCACGTTTAATGCAGTCTATATCAGTGCGTTACTGTATTTTTAATGCAGTATATCAGTGCATTACTGCACATTCAATGCAGTATATATCAGTGCGTTACTGCACATTTAACGCAGTATATTTCAATGCGTTACTGGATGTTTAACGCAATATATTTGAGTGCCAGGGAAAGTTGACACATGTGCCATGGCTGGCGCATATCCTCAGTTTGGTGGTGCAGCGTTTTTCAAATAGGTACCCAGGGTTGGAAGATCTGCTGAAGTAGGTCAAAAGAGTATGTAGCCATTTCAGGTGGTCATATACAGCCAGTGCTCGGTTGGCTGAAATTGAGCAGGAATTCCCCCTGCCTAATTTGTGACAAGTCCACCAGGTGGAACTCGACTCGGCAATGCTGCAGCGGCTGCACATGCAGCAGCGGGCCGTCAACGTGTACCTGCGTGAGTATGGCACGACAGGCTCTGCTTTTTTCCCCCACACCAATGGCTGCTAATAAAGGATGCATGCACTGTACTGTCACCATTTGAGGAGGCCACAGGGATGGTGAGCTGTGACAATTCATGCATCAGTGACACAATCCCTGTTGTGTTTCTGCTGGAGCAGACTGCTTGGCTTTATGGACAGGGCACTCGAGGCAGAGCAGCGGGAGGAAGAGGAGAACTTCCTTTCCTCTCAAGGCCCACTTTAAGCAGACACCATTATTCTTACGCCACAGAACACACAAGAGTAGAGGAAGGAGGATTCTGGCAGCTTTGGAGGCAGTGAAGCAGGGCAAGACATACGTCAACCCTTACTCCGGAGTTCCATCCACATTTTTTATTCCTCACCATGCAGCACTTATATGCATCCTTAAAATGAATTGGCAATTTATAATTTTTTTCAGTTCACTTACCTGATTTAGCCCTATATCTAATTTCACTTCCTCCTTTAAGGGCCACGGCGCCACTCGTAATTTTCGGCTTTGCATTGGCTCCTGGGAGATCTTGGTCAGCTTGACATACCTCTGCTCCCGTAACACTTAACATTGGCGTGACATGGCACAGCTCCAGTACACATTTCCCATAGAAACCAATGTTAAATGTTACTGGAGCCGTGCTATGTTAAGCTGACCAAGATTGCATCGTACTGCACATGCACAAGATCGGCAGGTGCATGCTGGGTAGCCAGCATGCACAGAATCCAGGAAGGACACTGCGGCTTCAGATGCCCACAATGGAGATGGCCGCGTTGTGCAGCAACTTCACAAAGTAAGAAAACGATGCTGCACAAATAGAAAACTGGGTATAGTTTACAGTATACCTTTACTACATTGCACGAGTATTCTGGGGGTATTTTTTATCTTAAAAGTCATATTTAGGCCAGAACTCCACTTTAACAGATGGTTTTTCATCCTCAGAGCCCTTGGGAGTAGTATGTGACTGGGAAGAGGCAGTTTCAGATACTGTAATCCTCAGTGACCCAGAGGAGTCTGCTTCTCATAGCTATGCAAACATATGGTGCTTGGGCTCCCTCAATCTGCAAAGCCTGCGAAAGGACCCGAGAATACGTGCCATCAACGAAAAGGATCACTATTGGTTGCCAATCCTCCTTGATCATCCCCTCCCCACAGAGGGAGCAGAAGATGAAATCTCTTGAGGACACCTTAACCACTTGCCAACGGCTGATGGGCAAATGACGGCGACAAAGTGGCTCTGTAACGCGAATCGCCCGCGCGCTCACTGTGTTCGGGGAGGGCCAGGGAGCGGGTGCGGCGGAGTCGATCTCCGCCGGCCACCCGCGATGCCCCCCCCGGAGTGAAAGAACGGAGGTCCGTGTAAGTAAACACGGACCTCCATTCTGTGAAGGGGGAAGGGCTGTGATCACTTTAGCTAGGGCAGTCCCCCCACAGTAAGAACACGCCCAGGGAACATAGTTAACCCTTAGAGCGCCCCCTGCAGGTTAACCCCTTCACTGCCAATGGCATTTACACAGTAATCAGTGCATTTTTATAGCACTGATCGCTGTATAAATGCCAATGGTCCCCAAAAAAGTGTCAAAATGGTCCGACATGTCCGCTGAAATATCGCAGTACCGCTAAAAATCGCAGATCGCAGCCATTACTAGTAAAAAATAAAAAAAATAAAAAAACCCCAAAAATGAATTCTCATCATCCATAAACGCGTCCACTTTTGCGCAAACCAATCAATAAGCGCCGATTGCGATTTTTTTATCGCAGATATGAGGAAGAATATAAATCGGTCAAAAACTGTGAAAAAAAATGCTTTTTTGTATTTTTTTTTTTGTATTTTTATTTTAGCAAAAAGTAAGAAATTTGTTTTTTTTTTGCAAAATTGTCGCTCTTCTTTTGTTTATAGCGGCGATCAGAAATGACGCAGAGGGGATCAAATACCACCAAAAGAAAGCTCTGTTTGTGGGAAAAAAAGGACGCAAATTTCGTTTGGGTACAACGTCGCACGACCGCACAATTGTCAGTTAAAGCGATGCAGCGCCGAATCGCAAAAAGGGCTCCGGTCCTAAAGCTGGAAATCCTTCCGGGGCTGAAGTGGTTAAAGAGGAGTGTAAAATCTTCCATGACTGGTAGGTTACAGTCTGGTGGAAAACGTAATTTTGAGGCTTCTGTTGGTCAAGAGAGGAGCAGTGAAAAAGGGGGCCGCCTCAGGGATGTCTTTCAAAATTATTTTAGTCCTCGGCGCCCAGGGCTGTCAGCTTCCACATCCCATCAGCAGCGTCTTCATCATATGGTGGGAGATTATCTAGGGGTGAAAACAGACATGGAGAGCTTTCCAGTTGATGATCCACTGGGTTATGAGAATAGACCACTGGCCACCACAGCCCAGTATGCAATAGAGTTGCTGGGCTGTCCTGCATCCAGCGTGCTTTCCGAACGGGCATTCAATGCTGCCGGAGGTTTTGTGACAGATAAGAGAGACTCCGTGGACTGGCTAACATTTATCAAAATGAATCAGTCCTGGATTAGCAGCAGCTATCAAGCCCCTAATGCCGTAGTCGCTGACTGAGTGCTTTCTGGATCTCAAATCTCTGAAAGACTGTCTGGGCCCTGGGTCGGCCATCTGTCGATCACAGTCAACAGGTGGACCACGAGCAGGTGAAAGGTGGATCGCAAAGAGATCCGAGGTTGCCAACACAGTTTTCCCTGACAGCTGAGTGCGGAGGCACACGCTCAACTGATCCCAGCCTGAAGAGAGCCCCCCGCCCTTTGCATACATGCAGCCGCGGGGTGGGGAAAGCCTTGGAAACAGCTTGGGAAGATGCGCCCCAGCTCAGTGTAATACTGCTACTGTAGTGCGCGCCACTGCATCGCTACCCCTTCCGATCATTCCAAGGAACTTGAAGGTAATATGTGAGAGGAGGGCCGGTGGGGATCAGGACATTCAGGTCTACTATGCTTCCCTGAGCCACTCTAAAGAACCTTTGTGCCTTCCTGACCCTCAATACTATACCATCGTAATCTGCCTGCACCATGCTCTCCTGAGCACCCAGTACCGTGCCCTCCTAGCACCCCAATACCATTATCCTCCTGACCCAATACTATACCCTCCTGGTCCCCAAGCACTGTTCCCTGCTAACCCCCCTGTACTTTGTCCTCATGAGCCCTTAGTACCGTGCCCTCCTAAACCCCTGTACTGTCCTCCTGACCCCCCCCCAATACCATACCCTCTTAGCCCCATAGTACTGTACCTTCCTGACCTCCCTGCATCATGCCCTCTTGACCCCTCTGTATTCTGCCCTCCTGAGCCCCCAGTACTGTGCCCTCCTAGCACCCCAACACCATACCCTCCTAACCCCTGTATAGTCCTCCTGATCCTCAAACACCATACCCTCCTGACCTCCCTGTACTGTGCCCTCCTGAACCCTCAGTACCATGCCCTCCTGACCCCTCAGTACCAAGCCCTCCAGACCCCCCAGTACCATGCCCTCTTGACCCCACCAAGTACCATGCCCTCCTGGCCCCTCAGTATCGTACCCTCCTGACCCCTCAGTACCATGCCCTCCTGACCCCTCAGTACCATACCCTCCTGACCCCTCGTACCATGCCCCCCTGACCCCCAGTACCATATCCTCCTGACCCCTCTGCCCTACTGATCCCTATACACTGCTCTTCATACTGCTGACCTCTGTACATTTCTCTTCATCCCATTGACCTTTGCAGACTACCCTACCTACTGCTGATATCTGTACACTGCCCTACCTACTGCTGACATCTGTACACTGCCCTATATATTACTGACCTCTGTACACTGCCCTACATACTGCTGACCTCTGTACACTGCCCTACATACTGCTGACCTCTGTACACTGCCCTACATACTACTGGCCCCTGTACACTGCCCTACATACTACTGACCCCTGTACACTGCCCTACATACTACAGACCCCTGTACCGTGCCCTACATACTACAGACCCCTGTACACTGCCCTACCTACTACTGACCTCTACACTGTCCTACATCCTACTGACCCCTGTACACTGCCCTACCTACTACTGACCTCTACACTGTCCTACATCCTACTGACCTCTGTACACTGCCCTACATACTACTGACCCCTGTACACTGCCCTTCCTACTTCTGACCTCTGTACACTACCCTACATCCTACTGACCACTGTTCACTGCCCTACATCCTACTGACACCTGTACACTACCCTACATAGTACTGAACCCTGTACACTGCCCTACATATTACTGACCTCTGTACACTGCCCTACATCCTACTGACCTCTATACATCCTACTGACCCCTGTACACTGCTCTACAGCCTACTGACCTCTGTACACTGCCCTACCTACTACTGAGCCTTGAAACTAGTCGAAGAAATCAGCCTGTAGTACCAGGTGTTCTACTTTTATGATGAACTTTAGCAACAGACTTGTGGGGGTGACCAATTACTCCCCAGACATGAAAAAAATAGTGATTGCAGAGTTTATCACTGAAGCTAAATAAGGCTAGGTTTATATTTCTAGAGTGACATTGGTTTTATAAGATTTTTCTAAGTTTTCTTTATGGAGTCTTTACTTTTCATTGGGAGTCTGCTTGTTAATTAATTTTTTTAAAAAAAAATGGCACGTCACCTGGTGATCTTTGATCTCTTCCATGTTGTCCGGGTAGATCTCCAGCTCTCAAAGGTTGCCTACCCCTGGTCTAGGCTGCCTAGCTTTGTGGGTGTTGATTTCATCTGGAAGAAATATTTTGGTGTAGGTATCATGAGCACAATTAACACGCAAGAACCAATATTTCCACACCTGTTTGACAGGTGTATATCATTGCAATTTTTGACAGCAAGGCTAATTCTTGCTTTCATCAAGAGTACCTCTATAGGGTTATGGTGTGAAGGTACCACCGACACCCAAAGACCATTTTTTTTCAAACCTGTTACTTCTATCCAAATTCTGCGAAAGAGACATCAGAATTTAGCTAAAAAATCTCTAATCTTGTTCCTAGTGCACTACATTGTGGCCTCATTATACAGACTGGCTCCTAAAGCAGCTGTTTATAAAATAAAGAAAGCTTGAATGGAAAAAGTATTTTTTTTTTGGCTTTATAAATGTCATTATTGCCGCAGCAGGCTGTACACACGGTACAGATTTGCTATATTACAGGCAGAATATGGGGACCCCCTAGGCACTATAAAAAGGAATTTTTCTTTTTTATTTCTCATTTTGATGGTTTCAATTTAAGCATCAGTAAATCACTGCTCATTTAAAAATGAGGTTTTTTACAAACTTTTTTTTCATTGATACATGGTCCCTCAGGGCAGTACCCAGACCCCATAACCCATATGTCCAATTACTTGCATACAAGCCTTCAAAATGGGCACTTTTGATTGTTCCAGTTCGGGTCCCATAGACTTCAATGAGGTTTGTTATTCAGTTCCGAACTTTTGCGATGTTCGAAAGTTCTGCCCATCTCTATTGGTGAGCACTTGACCGAAAGTATCGGTACTCGTAATCGCCGATAAAAAACTGTATTGCTGCAACTCTAGTGAAAACCCTTTACACCTTCATGAAACAACCCAAATATGTTCATGCTTTATTTAATGCTCATGTTAATTACTGACAATTGCGCGGTCGTGCGACGTTGTACGCAAATGAAATTAACGTCCTTTTTCCCCACAAATAGAGCTTTCTTTTGGTGGTATTTGATCATCTCTGTGTCACTTCTGATCACCGCTATAAACAAACAAAATGCAACAATTTTACAAAAAAAAAAAAAAAATAATATTTCTTTTTGCTATAATACATATCAAAAAAATAAAAAATAAACATGAAAAAAATGAACATCCGATCACTCTCCTTCTCCCCTGTCAGAACGGAGATCCGTGTGTTTTACATACACGGATCCTGTTCTGTCACTGTGAGGGAGTGATCGTGGGTAGCTGGCGGACATTGAGTCCGCCCTACCCACTTCCTGGCTCCCCCCGATACAGTGAGCGCGCCACGATCTTGCAGCCGCTGTCATGTGACGGCGGTTCACAATATCGAGCCATGTTGCCGCCGTCAATCCACAGCAGGTGGTCGGCAACTGGCTAATGAAAAAATTTTGGGTCACTTTTATTCCTATTACAAGGAATGTAAACATTTCTTGTAATGGAAAAAAGCATGACAGGGCCTCTTAAATATGAAATCTGAGGTCTTTCTCATATTTACACTAAAAAAAAAAAAAAAAAAAAAAAAAAAAAAGAAGTAATTTGAAAAAAAAAATAAAAATTTCCTTTAAGAGCATTGGGCAGAAGTGACGTTTGACATTGCTTCTGCCCTTCAATGCTATGGAGCTGAGTGGGTACCACCTTCCGCTCACTTGGCATCCAGGCATTGTGACAAGAGGACTCGATTGTCTCCACTGCTACCGGCGGGTCCGGTAAGCAGTGGAGACGATGGAAAAGTGGCGGAGGGCAACTATCTTGCCCCCGTTTAAAAGCGATCTTGCGGCGAATCTGCAGCAGAGACCACTTTTATCTGAAAGCAGGCCTCCTGCTGTTTAAAGAAAATACCGGGGTTATGGTAGCTATCTGCTACCATAACAACGGTATCAGACTTTGAGTGGGGATATCTGAATGGTGTCTGCAGATACAGGCACCATTCAGATATAGTTTTTTTTAGAGCCGGTGATTCCCTGCACCGCAAGAACTATCATAACGGCAGTTCAGCAGCTTGATCGTTCTTACAGACAGCGGGAGGGGACGCCCCCCCCTTCCGGTGCTTCTAAGGGCTCACCTGTGCTATCGGCGGACCGAAGAATGAATCGGTTGCCAGCGGAAGTTGAGCAGATGGTCACTAGTCATCTCTAGGTGGCTCAGAGGTCCGGGCGCACGTATGACATCATGTCTGGCCCTGTAGATGTAAACAATGCCTGGGACTCAGCTGAGCCTGGGCTGAGACAGTTTGTTTGTTTTTCTGATCTCGGTCTTTCCAACTTGGAGGCGAGGTGTGGGGTCTTATTGACCCCATATCTCTTCATAAAGAGTACACTATTTCCATTACAAGGGATGTTTACATTCCTTGTAATAGAATTAAAAGTGATCAAATTTTTTTTTTTAAAGAGACAGTGTAAAAATAAAGTTAAAATAAACAATAATAATAATAAAAAATGTAAAGCTCCCCCGTCACCGCGAGCTTGGGCACAGAAGAGAACGCAAGTCACGCCCGCATATGTAAACGGCATTCAAACCACACGTGAGGTATCGCTGCGATGGTTAGAGCGAGAGCAATAATTATAGTACTCTGTTAGTCTAAACATCCAGCATGCCACCTGATGTGACATCTGTAAATCCGGAACAGGCGGCTCGGTCTGGGGGGGGTTACCCCTCAGAGAGCTAGAGCCGCAGTTGTGCACACTGCGGTGTCCTCACTACCCCTCCACTTCAGCCTTTACCAACTACCATCCTTGGCACAGAGCTCCAGGAGCAGGGGCACCCTCTCTCCAGTGACCAGATCAAGGAGCTGGTGAGTGAGCTCACACTTGTTTGTGTGAGTACAAGCTGACTGTATTTCACTCCTAGCTCAGTTCATGTTTTTTAGCACATTACCAATAAAGTGACTATTTTTATTGATGGCTACATGTGCTTCTGTGGACCAGCGCACTCTCATATGATGTGTGCACAATTTCAAAGCGTGACAAGTTAGGTATCTATTTACTCAGCTTAACCACTTCAGCCCCGGAAGGATTTCACACTTTAGTACCAGAGCACTTTTTGCAATTCGGCGCTGCGTCGCTTTAACTGACAATTGCGCGGTTGTGCGACGTTATACCCAAACGAAATTTGCGTCCTTTTTTTCCCACAAACAGAGCTTTCTTTTGGTGGCATTTGATCATCGCTGCGTCATTTCTGATCGCCGCTATAAACAAAAGAAGAGCGACAATTTTGCAAAAAAACCCAAATTTCTTACTTTTTGCTAAAATACAAATCCAAAAAAAAAAATATAAAAAAACATTTTTTTTCACCGTTTTTGGCCGATTTATATTCTTCCTCATATTTGCGATAAAAAAAATCGCAATCGGCGTTTATTGATTGGTTTGCGCAAAAGTAGCCACATTTACGGACGATGAGAATTAAGTTTTGGGGTTTTATTTTTTTTTTATTAGTATTGGCGGCGATCTGCGATTTTTAGCGGTACTGCGATATTGGGGCGGACATGTCGGACCATTTTGACACTTTTTTGGGACCATTGGCATTTATACAGCGATCAGTGCTATAAAAATGCACTGATTACTGTGTAAATGGCATTGGCAGTGAAGGGGTTAACCTGCAGGGGGCGCTCTAAGGGTTAACTGTGTTCCCTGGGCGTGTTCTAACTGTGGGGGGACTGCCCTAGCTGGGGAAAGGAAGTGGTCACAGCTTCTGTGTAGAGGAAGGCTGCGATCACAGTGCGCGATCTCGCAGCCGCCGTCAGATGATCACAGCCCTTCCCCCTTCACAGAACGGAGGTCCGTGTTTGCTCACAGTGCGCGATCTCGCAGCCGCCGTCAGATGACGGCGATTTGCGATATCGCACCACTTTGTCGCTGTCAACCTGCGGTTGCCGGTCGGCAAGTGGTTAATATCATTTCACATTATGCAAAACAATTGGGCTAACTTTTCTGTTTTCTTATTTTTTAACGCATGAAACTTTTTTCAAAAAAAAAAAAAGCGTTTGAAAAATGTCTGCGCAAATACCGTGCGAGAAAAAATTTGCAACAACCACCATTTTATTCCTTAGAGTCTTTGCTAAAAAAAAGTTTATATTTGGGGGTTCTAAGTAATTTCCTAGCAAAAAATTATGATTTTTACATGTAGGAGCGAAGTGTCAGAATTGACCTGGTAGGCAAGTGGTTAATATTCACTGACTACTGTTTCACACTAATTATATAAAAAAGATCAAGCACAGGCTTCGCTGCAGAGGCGAGGGGTTATTAACCAGGGGTTCATGGGCCCTTAAGTGGCCCACATATAGATATCAGGGGGTCTGCGAGGATCAGATAAAAAAATAACCTTAAGGGCCGGTTCACACTGGAGCGGTGCGGAGGAGCGCGATGCGGCGCTCCAGGCGATCTCAGGCGGCTTGCGAGGAGACTTCTATCATAGAAGTCAATGCAAGCCGCCTGAGATCGCCCTGAAAATAGTGCAGGGACCATTTTTCTAAGGCGGAGCGAAGCGATTCGCTCCTATTAGAACGGTCCCATTTGCACAGCATTGAGGCGAATTGTCAGGCGACTCAAGTCGCCTGACAATTCGCCTAGATGTGAACGGGCCGCGGAGTCGCGCCGCTCCAGTGTGAACCGGCCCTTACGTTCACTATACACTGTGTGCAGAATTATTAGGCAAATGAGTATTTTGACCACATCATCCTCTTTATGCATGTTGTCTTACTCCAAGCTGTATCGGCTCGAAAGCCTACTACCAAGCCTACTACCAATTAAGCATATTAGGTGATGTGCATCTCAGTAATGAGAAGGGGTGTGGTTTAATGACATCAACACCCTATATCAGGTGTGCATAATTATTAGGCAACCTTCTTTCCTTTGGCAAAATGGGTCAAAAGAAGGACTTGACAGGCTCCGAAAAGTCAAAAATAGTGAGATATCTTGCAGAGGGATGCAGCACTCTTAAAATTGCCAAGCTTCTGAAGCGTGATCATCGAACAATCAAGCGTTTCATTCAAAATAGCCAACAGGGTCGCAAGAAGAGTGTGGAAAAACCAAGGCGCAAAATAACTGCCCGTGAACTGAGAAAAGTCAAGCGTACAGCTGCCAAGATGCCACTTGCCACCAGTTTTGCCATATTTCAGAGCTGCAACATCACTGGAGTGCCCAAAAGCACAAGGTGTGCAATACTCAGAGACATGGCCAAGGTAAGAAAGGCTGAAAAACGGCCACCACTGAACAAGACACACATGCTGAAACGTCAAGACTGGGCAAAGAAATATCTCAAGACTGATTTTTCTAAGGTTTTATGG
>BLSH010559378.1:41279-74330 GCA_018402905.1 Glandirana rugosa
GCCGCATATCATTTATATGCAGCCGTTCCACGTGAGGGGTAGGATTCACCTGCAGTATACTGCAGGTGAACAAAAGCGACGAAACGCCCGGGGGTCCCCGGGCGTAGCGCCGCTAGCCCCTGGCCGGCACAGGGAGCCCTGGGGCCGGAAGGCACTACCCCCATTTCTCGGTTATTTTAACCGAGAAATGGTGCACTGGCCGACACAGGATAGTGTCGGCCAGTGATTGTTGTTCTGACTGTCCCCGTCGCGCCGCTAGCCCCCCGCCCGAACAGGGAGCCTGTTTCGGGTTGGGGCTAGTGCCATTGATTGGACACAGCCGGTCACGTGGTAAAGAGCCAATATTATTGGCTCTTTACCGTGATCGGGGTTGGGCTTTGTCCGAGGGACAAGCCCGCCCCCCGATCGCCGCGCTGCCCCTGTCAGTCTTGTTGTTAGTGACCGGCTGTGATAGGACACAGCCGGTCACGTGGTAAAGAGCCAATTTTATTGGCTCTTTACCCCCATCACGGAAGGCCGGGGTCCCGAGGGACACGGCCGGTCCCCGATCGCCGCGATGCGGGCCCCTGGGGGCCCGCAAAGCAGCGAAAACAAGTGGACGTCATATGACGTCCACTTAGGATGGGGAGTGCACCTTGCCGACGTATATTTACTATACGCCGGTAAGGAAGTGGTTAAGGACCTGAGATACCAGGACAGGAGAATCGTACACTTTTAACAAAGCTGACCCTCCAACATATTTACATTAATTAGAGACATGGCGAGTCTTTAACCAGTTCCACACTGCGCGCTGTATATTTACAGCGGCAGTGTGGATGCGTCCCGCGAATCGCAGTAAATAGGCGGCATGTGCAGCTAGGGGGCGCGCTCTCGTGCCCGACACACTCCGGAGGAGTGTGCCCGCGGCTCAAGCGGACCAATTGTCCGCCGGCGAGCCGCGATGAGCTGCCAGAGTGAAAGAACTGGGAGCCGCCTATGTAAACACGGCAGTTCCCCCGCTCTGTCAATAGGGACATAAGAGATCTACTGATCCCTGTCACTGGGATCAGTTAGATCTCTCATGCCCATGGTAGCCCAGCCCCCCACAGTTAGAACACACCCAGGGAACACTGTTAACCCCTAGATCTCCCCCTGCAGGTTAACCCCTTCACTGCCAATGACATTTATACAGTAATCAGTGGACATTTAAATTTCTGATCGCTGAATAAATGTCATTGGTCCCAAAAAAGTGTCAAAAATGTCCGACATATCTTCTGCAATATCGCTAAAAATCGAAGATCGCCGCCATTACTAGTAAAAAAAAAATAAATAAATAAAAACCCCAGAAATGAATTATCATCCGTAAACGTGGCCACTTTTGCGCAAATCAATCAATAACCGCCGATTGCGATTTTTTTTTTTTACCATAAATATGAGGAAGAATATAAATTGGCCAAAACCGGAAAAAAAAATGTTTTTTTTATATAATTTTTTTTTTTTGGATTTGCATTTTAGCAAAAAGTAAGAAATATTGTTTTTTTTGCAAAATTGTCACATAGTCAGGTTGAAAAAAGACACAAGTCCATCTAGTTCAACCAAAAAAAAATAAAATATATTTTTTTTTAATATAACCAAATAATCCCATATACAATCCTTCACCCACAGTTGATCCAGAGGAAGGCAAAAAACCCCAGCAAAGCGTGAACCAATTTGCTATAACGGGGGAAAAAATTCCTTCCTGATTCCCCGAGAGGCAATTGGATTCACCCTGGATCAACTTTACCTAAAAATGTTAGTACCCAGTTCTATTATTTACATTAAGGAAAGAATCCAGGCCTTTTTTAAAGCAATCAACTGTGCTGGCCAAAACCACCTCTGGAGGGAGTCTATTCCACATTTTCACAGCTCTTACTGTGAAGAAACCTTTCCGTATTTGTAGGTGAAATCTTTTTTCCTCTAGATGTAAAGAGTGCCCCCTTGTCCTTTGTGATGACCTTAAAGTAAATAACTCAACACCAAGTTCACTATATGGACCACTTATATATTTGTACATGTTGATCATATCCCCCTTAATCTCCTCTTCTCAAGAGAGAATAAATTCAGATCCTCTAATCTTTCCTCATAGCTGTGCTCCTTCATGCCTCTTATTAGTTTGGTTGCCATTCTCTGCACTTTCTCCAGTTCCCCAATATCCTTTTTGAGAACTGGTGCCCAAAACTGAAATGTATATTCCAGATGAGGTCTTACTAATGATTTGTACAGGGGCAAAATAATGTCTCTATCTCTGGAGTCCATACCTCTCTTAATACAAGAAAGGATTTTGCTTGCTTTGGAAACCGCAGCTTGGCATTGCATGCCATTATTAAGCTTATGATCTACCAAAACCCCCAGATCCTTCTCCACTATGGATTCCTCCAGTTGTACTCCCCCCTAGTTTGTACGATGCATGCATATTCTTAGCCCCCAAGTGCATAACTTTACATTTATCAACATTAAGGCCTCATACACACGGACGTTTTTTGATGCCGGCGTTTTCTGGCGTTTTTTACAGCTCTCCATGTTAGTCAATGGCCCCATAAATACGCCGACGTTTTTGAGCTGTAGATGGCGTCGGCGTTAGTGAACTGAAACTAGAACCCACGGCCAGTGCGTTCTGAGGCTGTAACGTTTTGGCATTTTTTGACGCCGACGCCACAATATGCCAACAAACGCCACCTAATATTATACCGGTGTTTTCCGGCGTTTTTCGACGCAGACGTTTTTAGGTTGAAAAATAGCGGAGGGATGATTTTTTTTTAAAAAACGTCTATTGACGCCGACGCTCACTAACGCTCAAAAACGCTGATGCATAACACCGAAAAACGCCGACTTTTTCCTTGACGTCGGGCCCGACGTTTTGTTTATTTTTTTAGAAACGTCCGTGTGTATGAGGCCTTAACCTCATTTGCCACATAGTCGCCCAATTAGACAGTGCATTGAGGTCTGCTTGTAAGTTGGAGACATCCTGCAAGGACGTCATTCCACTGCATAGCTTGGTGTCATCTGCAAACACTGAAATGGTACTTTTAATCCCAGACCCTATATCATTTATAAATATATTGAAAAGTAAGGGTCCCAACACTGAACCTTGGGGTACACCACTGATAACCTTAGACCATTCAGAATAAGAATCGTTAACCACTACTCTCTGAATTCAGTCTTTTAGCCAGTTTTCTATCCATTTACAAATTGATCTTTCCAATCCTGTAGACTTTACCTTATACATTAGCCGTGTGTGGGGAACGGTGTCAAACGCTTTCGCAAAATCCAAGTATACCACGTCCACAGCCACCCCTCTGTCCAAGGTTTTACTTACCTTCTCATAAAAAGGAATCAGGTTTGTTTGACAACTTCTGTCTTTCATGAATCCATGCTGTCTGTTGCTTAAAATATTTTTATCCAACAAGAACTCCTCTATGTGGTCTTTTATTAAACTCTTTAGTATCTTCCCAGCTATAGAAGTTAAACTAACAGGTCTATAGTTACTTGGTAAAGACTTTGATCCCTTGTTGCTCTTTCTTTATAGCGGCGATCAGAAATGACGCAGCGGTGATCAAATACCACCAAAAGAAAGCTCTATTTGTGGGAAAAAAAGGACGCAAATTTCCTTTGGGTACAACGTTGCATGACCGCGCAATTGTCAGTTAAATCGACGCAGTGCCGAATCGCAAAAAGTGCTCTGGTCCTAACCTGGGAAATCCTTCTAGGGGTGAAGTGGTTAAAGATCAAGTTTTTTTGCCACGTTTTTGGAAAATTAAAATGTATTTTTTTCATACAGCTGTCAATTAATAAGATATTTCTTGCAGCATAAGCATACTTAAAATTACAACCCAAAACACTATATACTATATATACTGTAGTGTATATGAAGCTTTTTTTGCAGCCTAGCCACATAGAGAGGCCCAAAATCCAAGGATTTGACTACATTTTGAAAACCATATACCTAAAAGCATTTAACAGTCATGGTGAGTCTTTTGGAAAATGTAGAAAGAAAATGAAAATGTATTTTTTTTTCCACAAAGCTGTCAAATTATAAGCTATTGGGGCGGCACAGTGGTGTAGTGGTTACCACATTCGCCTAGCAGCAAAAGGGTCGCTGGTTAAAATCCCAACCAGGACACTACCTGCCTGGAGTTTGCATGTTCTCCCTGTACCTGCGTGGGTTTTCTCCGGGTACTCTGGTTTCCTCCCACACTCTAAAGACATGCTGGTAGGTAGCCTGCCTGAGATGGGAGGTACCACCCCACAAAGGAGAAGATAAACTAGAGGAATGGTTTATATATTTTAACACTGCGGGTCTTAATCTATTAAAGTTTTTGATTGAGAGAAAACGGAATAAACTAGTGGGATTGGATGAGGAAATTAAAAAATTAAAAGAGAAACTAATGCCCTATAAAGAAGGGGAGGACTATAAGAGTCGATCACTATCTCTGTTAAAAATTCTTGAAAAAGAAGAAAGAGACCAGAAAATAAAGAAACGGAAGAAGTTTAACAGGGATTTAGGTGACTACCAGTTGGCCTTGGTTTTTGAGTGGCAAAAGAAGCTGCTGGAGAAAATCGAGCAAGGGTCCTCGAGAGAGGACATTAGCCCCGTAGTCGATTGGCCCACAGATGAGAGAACAGTCCCGTGATCATTCCCAGAACATCTACCATTCTAATCCCACGAGGAGGCCAGGAGATACTGGACCTCGATCGGATTATTATACCCCATATCGACAGAGTCCACTGAGGAATCAGCAGAGACCACCCTCTATGAGACCTAGGGGAAGGGGGACTGGATATAGGGGTAGGGGGAACGGTGGCCCTAGGGCCTCCCTCCCTGATCGTGACTATGAGTATAGGGAGGAATCTCCTGCATACGCAGTATATCCTCACAATAACTTTCAGTTTAACCACCCTCAACAATATGGATACCCCTCTCGAGGGAAAGTACATCCATCAGATTCTACCAGAGGCAAAGATCCTATAAAGAAGGGGAATCCAGGGGGATATTTTCAGAAGTTCCCGCACCGGGGACATGAAAATAAGGATGAAACCAACATCACAAATAGATTTTATCCCCTCAGGGATCTGGAGGCTGGAGGAGGGGGCAACAACTATACTGATCCCTCACCTTCTGTTTCCGAATTAGAACCCCCCAGACCAGGAACATCCAATACCCTGGAGCATAATGGGGAGACATTGCAGCAGGGAGAATCTGGCCCTTCTCCAAGGTGGGGTTTTCACAGACCAGGACAAGGAAAGAAAAGGCCAGTCGAACCAGAAGAGGGACCAGAGGGGGGAGGCGACTCCGAGCTAAAAAGACAAAGGATGTAGCGGGTGGGGGTATTTTTAACTTGAGATCCAAGGTCCTTACAGAGTCTGAAATAAGATTATTGGATCAGGGCCTCAAGTTTGCTCCACCACGACCGCTCAATAAGTTTGAAACTTATATGGACGTACATAAGTTTGTAAGAAAGATCAGTATTAAGAGACATTTTTTAACTAACCCTATTAATGGAAATCATCCAACATATAAACAGTATAAGCACACTGGGCTAGCAAACGCATCTTTATTCAACCCCCCTGGTTCTTTGCCCCCCTCCATTAAAGTCTTTAGGGAGGTAGTGCTGAGGGATCTCGAGTCCCTGGAGGCCCGTAAAGTTCGGCTTAACCAGGATCTTCAAGTGGGACTTGATTCCTTGTGTGACACCAAGGATTTGGTAATTAGACCAGCCGACAAGAGGGGAGGAATAGCTGTGCTGGACCGGACCCAATATATGGATGAAATGTACAAAATTATTGGGGACAGGTCTACCTATACACCCTTGTTGGCAGATCCTAAAAATTCTTATAAGAAGGATCTCAGTAAATTAGTCCAAAGTGGATTACAAAGGGGTATGCTCACGAAGAAGGAAGCAAGCTTTTTGGTACCGAGGGCCCCTAGAACGCCCGTAATATACTATTTGCCCAAACTGCACAAGGATCCCATTTGCCCACCCGGGCGCCCCATAGTCAGGGGCATTGACTCGGTCACTTCCCAGGTGGGCAAATATATAGATTCCTTTCTCCAACCATTGGTGAAATGCATGCCATCATTTATCAAGGATTCCAGACATGCTATTAACATTCTATCCAATTTCACTCCCTCTAATAACACCTTATTGGTAACAGCGGATGTCACCTCGCTGTATACGGTCATACCCCAAGAATTAGGGTTGTTTGCGGTTAAACATTATCTGGAAAGGGACTCTGAACTACCACAAGAACAGATAAAATTTATAATGAAGTTATTGGAGTTCGCAGCCACCCATAATTATTTCTGGTTTGACCAGAGGTTCTATAGCCAGATCAAAGGTGTGGCAATGGGAGCAAAATACACTCCGAGTTTAGCGAACTTGTTTATGGCCCTATGGGAGGAGGACATCGTCTATGCCCAACAGAGACCAGAAGTGGCCCTTTGGGCAAGGTACATAGACGAGGTCCTCCTCCTATGGGAGGGTGATCAGACTAGTCTTGATGACTTTTTCCATCTCCTTAATGATAACAACAGGGGTATTGAATTAAAGTATGAAGCACATCCAAAGAAGGTCAATTTTCTTGATTTAAGTAGAGATAAAAAACGGACAGTTTGTTACTTCAACCCATTTTAAGACTTCTGATCGCAAGCCTTTTATACCTTTGAAGAGTTGCCATCATCCCCCTTGGCTGAAGGGGGTACCCAAGAGCCAGTACATGCGGCTCCGCCGGAATTGTAGTGAACTGGGGGTCTTTCATGAGCAATCAAGTATTTTGACTGCAAGGTTTCTGGAAAAGGGGTATGATCCCCAATCTTTGCTTAATACATTAGAAGAAGTGTCTAATATGAATAGAGATGATCTTCTTAGAGAAAGATCGGCAGGGGAGAGACAGTCTAACTCTCCCCAGGTACCATTTATTACTTCCTACTCTTTTCAGGCAAAACAAGTAAAACAATTGATTTCAAAACATTGGCACATACTAAAGAGTGATAGGGTATTGACCAATATTCTTCCAGATTGCCCTATGGTAATATATAGAGGGGCTCCCTCTTTGAGCAGTAAGGTGGCCCCTAATGTCCTCAACCCTCCTGTTCACAAACCAATGTTCTTCCAGAATGTGACAGGGTTCTATAAATGCGGTAAGTGTAGAGTTTGCACCTACAATAGCCTAGTGGGGAGGAAGTGCCATTCTTTTACATCTACTAAGACTTTAACACAATTTAAGATCAAACCATTTATCACTTGTACCACTAAGGCTGTAGTCTACTTGATACAATGTCCATGCGGCCTACAGTATGTGGGCCAGACTAAACGACCTTTGCAGGTACGACTCAATGAACACATCTCTAACATCTTTAGGGGTTTTAAGAATCATCCTCTATCTAGGCACTACCGAGATTGCCATGATAGGGATCCTTCCAAAACCCTTTTTTTGGGGATTGACCATTACAGGTCCCATTGGAGAGGTGGATCTTTAATCAGAGGCATCTCCAAATTGGAGATGTCTTGGATATATAAAATCAAATCTTACACCCCTCATGGCTTGAACGTGGATATTGACGTAAATGCCCTCATAGATAACTCCTAATTTACCTTACTGGGTATATGTTTTTTTTTTTTTTATATAATTTATGTAAATATACTTGTATGTGATCTGTTCCCTAAGTGGTATATAACTTCGCACAATCTTTTGTCCCCTCACCATATGTTGAATTTACATTAGGAGGCCCAGAGCAAAGCCAGAGTTAGCTCTGAATTTTTTGGGGGGTGTATATCACTCTGTTAAAAGATTTGTATTTGTCCATCCCATTTCTATATTCTGATATGACACTCTTTGCAGCTGTCAATATTTGGTTGAGACTGTGATAGATCACTTGTAAACAGTGTCTGAGACGTAGGTGACCATATATGATTTTTGACCTACCAGCCCCCCCCCCCTTTTTTTGACCTGGTATATTGTCCAATTTTTAACTTTTTTGGTTTAATCAGTTTAATTTTTTGGTTTAAATAATTTTATATAATTTTAAATAGTTTTGAGTTTCAAGTCCATTCATTTGGTAACTTGTATTTGGCATTAATATATCTAGTTGCGGCACCCCTTTGTCTGATAAGTTCTCATTTATTTGTGACAAATAGCGTTCCGCTTGATGCTGATCGCCTCCAGTATATAACATGGCCGCTGGCGTTTTTAGTTTCCCGGGATGCATATAACCCGGCGGCGGAGGGACGTCACTTCCAGCTTTAGGTAAACATTGCCATTACATAAGATGGCCGCCTAAGCCTCAGACTACTGGACGGCTATAGGTTTTATAAGCAGTGACTCCGCCTTATCCCCGGACGACGTCAACTCTGACGAAACGTACGTCGGGAAGGCGCGCTGACGTCACCTGTTTGTTCGTGGTAGCCGGCTGACTACATGTGGATATACACGCTGTTTTACTACTTGCATTGTGTGAGTACCTGCAATACTTTTACAAATAAATTTATCGACTGTACTTCACTATCTGGGGCTTCCTTTGTTTTTCCCTGATATGTGGCACATCTTCATGTGATAACACGGATGCTGGGATGAGTTACCCCCCATTAGAAGTGCCATCTCTATACACCATATTGTGAAGCTGTGCATGGAGTTTGGGGATTCCGTACCTTCAAGGCTGAAAGACCAGGGGAACGAATCAGCGGGATTATTACACATGCCTGGCTTCCAGCTGTGTCTGGTAAGCCTTTAATTCCTTTGGTGACGGATTCACACACTCTGTTGAGCACCGGGTGTTTTAAGAGACTGATTTATTTACTTGGTCCTTCCACGGATGTCGTTTATATGTATTGAGATCCAATTCCTTGGAATTGAATACCTGGTCATTTCTAGGACATTTCCATATGTGTTTTAATTTGATTTAGAATTTACTAACACCTTAGCGCGGCTTTACATTTGTACATATGCCGGTAGGTTAATTGGATCCTTTCTAAATTGGCACTAGAATGTGTATGCATGAATGTGAGTTAGGGACCTTCGATTGTAAGCTCTTTGAGGGTAGGGACTGATGTGAATGTTCAATGTAAAAGTGCTGCATAAATTGACTGCGCTATATAAGTACCTGAAATAAATAAAATAAAGAAAACACACCATATGGCCATACTTAGAAATACAAGAATTTTAAATCTATAGAGTAAGCATACCACTTTTAGGCTTTAAGGCCTCGTTGCATCCTTTTTTGGGACCTTAAAGCCTTTTTGCATTCGTTTTGGGGAGTTTTGACCCTGTTTTGACCCATCCTGCCACCCCGAGCCATTGGCCAAAAAACGTCAACAAACAAAATGGCCGCCGCCCCTAATTGTGCAATTTTTATAGGGGGGTGGAATTTTAGCTGTCGTTGAAAAATGCATTAACAATAAAGTTGTATTAAGCATATAGATACAATAGGTACAACTAGCCAAGTATGTCATATCACATCAAGCATAATACAGTATAGGTATTCGCTCCACTGTTGAATCACACCAACAAAAATGCATGTATTTACAGTATATAGGTACAGAGAACATCACTTATAAGATATGGCAGCTGATATTCAGAAATACATACAAGAGTTCAGTACCCAGAAAAGCGTAGCTGAGCCAGACCCTGGCGAAAAGAGAGAGGATGAGGAAAAAGCATCTCTGGGATGTAAAAACCCCCGTTTCTCAAGAACCTCCTACCTTGATTTGATGAACACAGAAACAAAGTGAGGAGGGGTGACCCTACCTTGCCAGTAGCACGCCATTTCTGGAATGCAAATCATAACCGCTCAAAATTATCTTTGTGATTGAGGAAGTCAAATGTCCACCAAGATGGGGGGGACTTGTTTATCCTTATACTCCAGAGGGTACTATATTGGATTTATAAACTAGACAAATTATACCCTAAGGGTATGAATGAAGAATGCGACCTTACAGTATTTTTTTGATCAGATGTGGTTCCAACTTATGTTGGGCATACATTGCACGATCAGATTGGACGGTTTCCTTTGGATCCAACGGTTACTATGTAGTGCTCTGGCTTGCCGGGTTAGGACTGATTGCTAATTGTTAGTATTGCAAAGGTTATTCTACATTATCCGACTGGTTTTCTCTCTGCCAAAAGATGTAGGAGGTTCTTGAAAAGGCGGATCCTTACATCCTTTAACCACTTACCGACCACCAACCGCAGGTTGATGGCGACAAGGTGGTTCGATATCGCAAACCGCCGTCATATGACGGCGGCTGCGAGATCGTGCACTGTGAACGCGCGCGCCGCCGGAAGCGCGCTCACTGTCCGGGGGGGGGGGGCCAGGGAGCAGGTGTGGCGGACTCAATCTCCGCCGGCTACCCGCGATGCCCGTAAACACGGATCTCCGTTCTGTGAGATGGGGAAGGACTGTGATCACAGCCTTCCTCTATATGGAAGCTGTGATCACTCCCCTTCCCCTGCTAGGGCAGCCCACACACAGTTAGAACACACCCCGGAACACAGTTAACCCTTAGAGTGCCCCCTCCAGGTTAACACCTTCACTGCCAATGGCATTTACACAGTAATCACTGCATTTTCATAGCTCTGATCGCTGTATAAATGCCAATGGTCCCAAAAAAGTGTGAAAATGGTCCGACATGTCCGCTGCAATATCGCAGTACCGCTAAAAATCGCCGCCATTACTAGTAAATAAAAAATAAAAACCCCAAAAATGAATTCTCATCATCCGTAAACGCGGCAACTTTTGCGCAAACCAATCAAACGCCGATTGCAATTTTTTTTTTAATCACAAATATGAGGAAGAATATAAAATCGGCCAAAACCGTTGAAAAAAATGTTTTTTTATATATTTTTTTGGGATTTGTATTTCAGCAAAAAGTAAGAAATTTGTGTTTTTTTGCAAAATTGTCGCTCTTCTTTTGTTTATAGCGGCGATCAGAAATGACGCAGCGGTGATCAAATACCACCAAAAGAAAGCTCTATTTGTGTGAAAAAAAGGACGCAAATTTCGTTTGGGTACAATGCCGCACGACCGCACAATTGTCAGTTAAAGCGACGCAGTGTCGAATCGCAAAAAGTGCTCTGGTCCTAAAGTGTGAAACCCTTCCGGGGCTGAAGTGATCGCTGCCATCACCAGTAAAAAAAAAAATGTAAAAACGCCACAAATTAATTCTCATGGTTGTAAATGCGGCAACTTTTGCGCAAACCAATCAATAAACGCTGATTGCGTAGCCGCAGACATTTTGGGCCTATGGGGCTTTCCCTCTAGCGCTCAGAGCGGCCGTTTGCGGTACTGCGCGTTCCCCGAAGGTGTTTTTTGGCCTCTAGTGTTTAACGGCGGCCATTTTGAATGCATGCCTCTGCAATACACATGTGTGCAGTGTCTTCCCTTCTCTGTGGAACGGTGGTGATCTGGCGGCGCGGCTCTTCTGACGATCCATCCAGGGTTACAGGCAGCGGAACAGCAAGTATAGCTGGGCTCCCTGTGGGTGCTGGTGGCGGTGGGTGCAGTCCTCCTGGGTTCCCTGGTGCACTGTGGGGCGGTGGTGTGGTGGTGCCTCTTTCTCCTTTAGTCTCCCTGTGTGTCACTAAGAGTATTCTGGGGGAAAACAATGGCAGATTACTCTGCTGAACCTGCTGAGGAGGCATCAGAGGCGGCGCAATCTGCACAATGGGCATTTTTGGACCAGCTGCGGGCGGTCTTTAGCGAATTTCTCCCCCGAGCGGAGGTCCCCCAACAGGCCCCCAAGAAGCGTCCTCCTCCTCCTCTTTATTCATCAGGGGAGGATTCTGAGCCGGAAGTGGCCTCGGGTCTCGGGGACCGCAGCGGACCTATCTGATGGGTAACTGGGCCCATCGGACGGCGCAGAGGATCAGGGGGCGGCAGCTGCGCACGAGAAAGCGTTGGTTGCTACCATTATCGCTGGCATTCGCACTAAGCTGCGACTGGGTCAGGATGGCGAATCGCAGTCTGCTGCGTATGTATGTGGGTCCTCTAGGCCCCCTAGGGCTCCCAAGGCTTACCCCTCCAATGACTTTTTTGATAATTTTCTTTATCGTGAATGGCAGCGTCCACAGCACTCTTCTTCGCTGTCAAAACGGTTCGCTGCTCCCTATCCCTTTGAGGAAAGCTTTTTGAAAAAATGTGAATCGCCTGTGGTGGACCCACCGATAGCCCGCCTTAGTAAGACGATGACCATTCCTCTGGAAGGGACTCCTTTTAAGGATCCCGCTGATAGAAAAACAGAGGCGCTTTGGAAATCACTGTTCCTGGTGGCAGGTTCCACTGTGCGATCAGCCCTGGCGTCCGCCATGGCGGCACAACATCTATCCGAGTGTATGGAAGAGCTCCTGAAGGATCTGGAAGACGGTTGCCTGATGGATGCGCTGCAGAGGGCTGAGTGTTTGCTCCAAGGGTTCAAGTACCTTTTGTGATGCGGCTGTTGATCTACTACCGATGTTATCCAGAATAACGATTTTTGCCGTCATACTCTGACGCATACTTTGGTTGCGTTCTTGGTCCATTGACCACGCTTCCAAAAAAGGTCTTGCTGACCTCCTTTTTCAGGGTGGACGTCTATTTGGTCTACGTTTGGATGAGCTTATTAAGGACTTCACGGGAGGTAAGAGTACCTTTTTACCAGAGCCCCGCAGGCGTGAGTTTCGCCGTAGACAGGGGCCCCCTCCTTCGGGTCAGAAGAAGTTTTTTCACGCCCCAGGCGCAGCAGGTAAAGGGACCCGCCCCGGTAAGGTCGCTGCAGGGGCCGGAAGATGGCAGTGGCAGCGCAAAACCGAAAAGGTGGAGGACAAGTCCTCCTCAGCCTGATGGGTTGCCCCCACCCGGGTTTTGGGTGGGGGGACGTCTTCTGGGGTTCGCAGGCCGGTGGCTGGCTCACATTTCCGACCGCTGGGTCCGGGAAGTGGTGTCCACCGGGTACAGGATAGAGTTCAACACTCTACCCCCAGACAGGTTCTTCCCATCGAATTTAGGGCTCCCACAGGAATGGCGGGAGGCCCTTTTTGGGGCTCTACAAGCACTCTCAGACCAGGGGGTGATCGTGCCAGTGCCTCCGGAAGAGAGGTTTTGAGGGTTCTACTCGAATCTGTTCGTGGTTCCCAAAAAAAGGGGGGGTTCGGCCCGTACTGGACCTGAAGGCCCTAAACCGGTATGTCAGGACGCGGAAATTCCGGATTGAATCTATCCGCTCGGTCGTGGCCGCCCTTCATCAGGGGGAATTTCTGGCGTCTCTGGACATCAGGGATGCGTACCTCCATGTACCCATTGATCCACGACATCAGCGCTTCCTGCGCTTTGCGGTGGGAGACCTCCATTTTCAATTTGTAGCACTCCCCTTCGGCCTGGCTTCAGCACCTCGAGTTTTCACAAAACTGCTAGCCCCGGTGTTGGCGTTGCTACGACAGAGAGGCATTGCGGTAGTAGCCTACCTAGACGACCTGCTCTTGCGAGCGGAGTCCGCCTCGGCTCTGGAGGAGAATGTGGGAATCGCAATGACCTCACTGCAGGACTTCGGCTGGTTACTAAACCTACAGAAGTCGTCGGTCTCTCCATCCCGTCGCCTGGAGTATCTGGGTCTAATTTTGGACACAGAGCAGGCGAAGGTGTTCTTCCCTCCGGCCAAGTTGCTGTCTCTGCAGTCGGCAGTGCGCACCCTCTTGTCGCACCGTCGGTCTTCATTACGGTTCTGTATGCGGGTGCTGGGGCTCATGGTTTCGTCGTTTGAGGCGATACCCTTCGCCCAGAGTCACACTCGTCTCATTCAGCGAGCAATCCTGGCTCAATGGGACAGGTCTCCTCGGTCATTGGACCTTCTGATCCGTCTGAGCTCCCAGACCAGGGCGTCTCTGACCTGGTGGCTTCGGGACTCGGACCTGATTCAGGGGAAGTCGTTCCTGCCCCTTCAGTGGGTCATCATCACCACGGACGCCAGTTTTTCAGGCTGGGGAGGGATCATGGGGCAGCTGCCTGCCCAGGGCCGTTGGTCGGCACAGAAAGCTCGCCTCCCCATCAGTGTTCTGCAGCTGAGAGCAATCAGATTTTGCCTTTTTCAATGGACAGTGAGATTGCAAGGTCGTCCGATTCAAATTCAATCGGACAATGCCACAGCAGTGGCGTATGTGTACCATCAGGGCGGCACAAAGAGTCCTGCAGCTGCGGCGGAGGCAGCTCTGATACTACGTTGGGCGGAACGTCACGTTCCGGTGATCTCAGCCATTTACATTCCAGGTGTGGAGAACTGGCAGGCGGACTTTCTCAGTCGCCAGACGCTGGACCAGGGAGAGTGGTCTCTCCACCCGGAGGTGTTCAATCAAATTTGCCGCAGATGGGGGACGCCGGACGTGGATCTCATGGCGTCCCGGTTCAATCACAAGGTGGAAACCTTTGTGTCCAGAACGAAGGATCCGTTGGCAGTGGCCACAGACGCTCTGGTGGCCCCCTGGGGCCGTTATCGTCTTCTGTACGCCTTCCCTCCGATAAAACTGCTTCCGCGATTGATACGCAGGATAATGGTGGAGGGGATACCAATAATCCTGGTGGCTCCGGATTGGCCTCGGCACACTTGGTACGCCGACGTGGGTGCAAATGGTGGCAGACGCCCCTTGGACGGCTCCTGATGCGAGACAATCTTCTGTCTCAGGGGCCCATCTTGCACCCTGCTTTACCCTCGCTGGTTTTGACGGCTTGGCTATTGAGTCCCAGATGCTAAGAGACAGGGGCGTCACCGACTCCGTTGTCCCTACTTTGTTAAAAGCTTGCATGTGTACTTCTCGCAAGATTTATCACCGCACCTGGAAGGCTTATATAGCTTGGTGCGAGGCGGAGGGCCATAACCCTCGCTCTTATGTCATGTCCAGGGTCCTGACTTTTTTACAACAGGGCCTGAACAAAAAACTGGCTTTGAGTACTCTCAAGGGCCAGATATCGGCTCTGGCGATTCTCTTTCAGAGACCTTTGGCTTCACACTCGTTGATTCGTACCTTTGTACAAGGTGTGCGACACGTGGCGCCTCGGGTGAGGACTCCGATGGCTCCGTGGGATCTGAATTTGGTGCCTTCTGTTCTTCAGAAACCGCCTTATGAGAATATAAGGGAGATTTCCTTACAACTGCTGTCGCAGAAGGTAGCCTTTTTAGTTGCCATCACTTCCGCCAGACAGGTTTCTGAATTAGCAGCACTTTTGTGCACTTAGTCATGCATAAGGATAAGGCGGTCTTGCGCCCCTCTCCTTCCTTCCTTCCGAAGGTGGTTTCTTCCTTTCACATTAATGAAGATATTGTTCTTCCTTCATTGTGCCCTCGTCCATCACACCCAAAGGAGTTTGAGTTGCATGCTTTGGACGTAGTGAGGGCCTTGCGAGTGTACTTGGCTGCTACAGCTTCTTTTCGAAAAACTGATGCCTTGTTTGTGCTGCCAGAGGGCCCGCGCAAAGGGTTGGCGGCCTCTTCGGCTATGATTTCTCGTTGGATTAGAAAAACCGTGACCCATGCGTATTCTGTTCGGGGCAAGGTTTCCCCTTTTCCGGTCACGGCTCATTCTACCCGGGCTGTTAGCACTTCCTGGGCTTTCAGACACCAGGCCTCGGTGTCACAGGTTTGCAAGGCGGCCACGTGGGCCTCGGTTCACACTTTCACTAAGTTTTATAAAGTTGATGTGTTTGCATCTTCGGATGCTGCTTTTGGCCGCTAAGTTTTGCAGGCGGCAGTGTAGGCGCGTCTGGAGCCTCCTTAGAGGTTCAGTTGGGTACTGTTGTTAGCGTTTACCCACCCCTCTTTTTGACACAGCTTGGGGACTTCCCCACATGTCATATGAGCTGCGTCTGTCAGTGAACGATAGGAGAAAAAGGGATTTTATTAAAACTTACCGTAAAATCCTTTTCTCCGAGTTCACTGACAGATGCAGCACCCACCCCTCTGTGCTCTGTTCTTGTACGGCTGGTGTACGAACTGAAGGGCTATGCTATGAGGGGGTTTATGTAGGAAGAGAGGATGGCCCCCATGGGAGGGGCCAGCTGTTTCTTTTCCCTGCCTAGTTAACTCCTAGTGGGACAAGCATAAACCCCACACGTCATATGAGCTGCGTCTGTCAGTGAACTCGGAGAAAAGGATTTTACGGTAAGTTTTAATAAAACGACCACGCAATTGTCAGTTAAAGTGACGCTGTGCCGAATCGCAAAGAGTGCTCTGGTCCTACAGTGGGAATTCCTTCCAGGGGTGAAGTGGTTAAAACATAGTTTTTACCTCCTCCTTTCTTTTTTTAACCAGTGTCTGGCTCAGCTACCATTTGCATTACTCTATTCTAGGTACTGAACTCCTGTATGTTTTTCTGAACATCAGCTGCTGTATGTTCCAAGTGTTGCTCACTGTAGCTGTATACATGCATGCATTTTTGTTGGTGGAGCGAATAAGTATTCTGTATTATGCTTGATGTGATATGACATACTTGGATATTTGTACCTATTGTACGAGTAATTGTATGTATACGCCTCATACCACTTTATTCCCACATGGAAGAGAAATATATTTCCAATATATTTAGAAAAAAAAAATTATATCAGAACCGCCTTAATTCTTTGTGGCATAGATTTATCAAGGTGTTGGAAACATTCCACCAAGATTTTGGTCCATATTGACATGATGGCATCACACAGTTTCTGCAGATTTGCTGGCTGCACATCCATGATGTCAATCTCTGTTCCACCACATCCCAAAGGAGCTCTATTGGATTGAGATCTGTTGACTGTGGAGGCCATGGGAGTACAGTAAACTCCTTGTCATGTTCAAGAAACCAGTTTGAGATCATTTGAGCTTTGAGACATGGTGCATTATCTTACTGCAAGTAGCCATCAGAAGATGGGTACACTGTAGTCATAAAAGGATGGAGATGATCAGGAACAATTCTCAGGTAGGCCGTGGCTAAGGGGACCAAAGTGTGCCAAGAAAATCCCCCACACCATTACACCACTATGACCAGCCTGAACCCTTAATACAAGACAGGATGGATCTATGCTTTCATGTTGTTTACACCAAATTCTGACCCTACCATCTGAATGTCAGCTGGAATTGAGACTTATCAGACCAGGCAACATTTTTCCAATCTTTTATCATCCAATTTTGGTGAGCTTGTGCGAATTGTAGCTTAGCTCCTGTACATAGCTGGCAGGAGTGGCACCTGGTGTGGTCTTCTGCTGCTGTTGCCATCTGCTTCAAGATTCCATGGGTCGTGCATTCAGAGATGGTATGCGGCATACCTTGGTTGTAACGGTGTGGTTATTTGAGGTACTGTTGCCTTTCTATCATCTCGTACTAGTCTGCCCATTCTCCCCCGACCTCTGAGTTCAACAACGCATTTTGGTCCACACAACTGCCACTCACTGGATATTTTCTCTCTTTCGAACCACTCTCTGTAAACCCTAGAAATGGTTGTGTGTTTGAAAATCCCAGTAGATCATCAGTTTTTGAAATACTCAAACCAGCCTGTCTGGCACTAACAGTCACTTAAACCCCCCATTTTTCCACAGTCTGATGCTCTGTTTGAACTTCAGCAAGTCATCTTCACCATGCCTAGATGCCTAAATGTATTGAGTTGCTGCCATGTGATTGGCTGATTAGCAATTTGTGTTACCAAGCACTTGAACAGGTGTACCTAATAAAGTGGCCGGTGAGTGTATTGTAAATATACAGTATGTTTTATTCTTTTATATATATATATATATATATATATATATATATATATATATATATACATTTTTTTTCTAAATATATTGAAAATATATTTCTCTTTCAAGTGGGTTGCTAAAGCATTTTTGTTATGTGATGTGCTTACTCTACATATTTGAAATTATTGTACTAGCAGATTGATACACTATGGAGAGGTTTAAGAACCCTAAAAAGATAATCTATTGTTTGTTGCCAAATTGTGCAAAAAATAACAATGGCATACAGACCTTTATTGCTAATTACATAGACCGAAACACCCCAAAACACATTTTGCTTCTTCTCCTGAATGTGAGGATACCATATATGTGAGACTTTTTGCAACCTAGCTGCATAGAGGGGCCCACGATCCAAAAAGCACCTTCAGGCTTTCAAGGGGCATAAATTATGCATCCAGTTTCCTGACTACATATCAATAGAAACAGCCACACAATGACCACATTTTGGAGAAAGTAAACACCCCAAGTTATTTTTTAGAGGCATGGTGCGTCCTTTTGAAGATCTTCTTTTTTTTTTTTCCCTCACATTTTCGGAAAATGTGGAAAATAATGTGAAAATTATATCTTACATGCAGAATGAACAGAAAATACACTCTGCTCCTCCTCCTGAGTATGGGGTTACCACATGTGTGAGACTTTTTCAGTATTTATACTGATTATTTACTGGACATTGTATCTTTTTTTTTTTTTTTTTATGGAGACTTTTAGGCTTCATTCACACCTGAGTAATCCGAATCGCTGGCGGTATCGCAACAATTGTGCCCATGATACCGAATTGCGGCAAATGACGGGATGCTTGTGTGATGCCATTACTTCTTAATGGCACCTCAATTACAGGGCAATAAATCGCGATGCTGTACTAGTTCTGGTGACACTGTCACTGGTATGGCAGCGATCAGTGCGGCCAGCAACAGTGTTTCTGATTTGGCAACACTGAGGTGGTAGCAATCAGGAACACTGTTGCTAACTTACATTAGTCTGGTGACACTTGGTCTATTGTGGTTAGTGATCAGGAACACTGTTGCTGGCTGCACTGGTCTGAAAACAGTGGAACTGGTGTTGTGGTGATCAAAAACACTGGTCTGGCAACAAAGGGACTGGTGTGTTGGTGATCAGAAACATTGTTGCTTACTGCACTGGTTTGGTGACACTGGGAGTGGTGTGGCAGCAATCGGGAACACTGGTCTGGTGACACTGGGACTGGTATGGCAGTGGTATCTACTGTAGTTGTTGGGCTAATAAGAGAAAGTCACCTCATTTTATATGGAAGTATTTACTCCACTTCTCTCCACTTCTGAGAATTTGGTGTAGGATGAGACGCATTTGGCTGAGATCTCATCAAAACTTCTCCCACCCCCCGGTTTACCTTAAATGAAAAATGGGGGATCTAAAGTGCATCTGATCTAAATTGTAGATACCTACTTTCCTTTCCCTGTCTGATTTACCTGCACAGAAAATCTAATTTGGCTATTGTAGGGCTGAAAAATATAAAAATATAAAAACTATGTGTTGGATTAACAGAAAAACACCAAACTTTTCCTTTCGGAAGCACAGGAGTGGGTATGAACATCAAACTTAACTTCTCAAGAGTTTAAATGTGTAGAAACTTGTCAAAGTCCTCCTTATCTGTTGATGGACAGCAGAGTCTTAGACATCCGGTGATCAGATCGCAGCTGCAGCACAACAATTGCAACGCTGTAGAACTGAAAGAACTGTAGAATACAAAGTCTATATCCTCCGGACTATTGCAGCTCACAAGTCATAGACCTGCAGGCACATAACCACATGGTAGCTGGAACTTTACAGACAGTTCAGGCACTTGACCATCAGAGCAGATAAAACAGTTCAGGCACTTCACCATCAGATTCAGTTACTTGACCATGATAGCGAATGGAACAGTTCAGGTACTCACCCATCAGAACAGGTGTAACTTGCACCAACAGTCCAGCTGCTGATCATTGGCAAAGTCTTTATAGACGGTTTCTGCTGTCAAAAGCGTTTGTCTTCTTTCTCCAATATGCTTGTGGTTTACCATCAATGCAGGTGTGACCAAGACTGTCAGGCCAACCTTCCATAACTAACAATAATGCCCATGTAGCCCATCGTTGATTTTAATTTCTGAACAGTTAAATCCACAATCCTTAGTGACCTTGCCTAACGCTAAAAGGAAAAACATTTTTTTCTTGTTCAAGGTGAAATATTGGTACAGGAACACCACCACCCATTGCCCAACTGAACTCTACCTTTATATCTAAACTTAACAATGTCCAACCATAGGCCAAACTTCAAACCAATTAGTGTGTGTATTTCCTCTGTGTACTCCGGTCTCCTCCCACACTCTGAATACATTCTGGCAGGCTAACTAGCTCTTGTCTACACTGACCCCAATATGGGTGTACAAACTACCCACACCTATTGTGTCACTATATTCTACATGCCAGTCCCACACCCAAGCAATCAAGGAGAATTGAGGAAAACCAAACCTGGGAACCGATTTCATTTAATAAACATTTTCCAAGAAGATTCAATCAGGTGTGTCAAATGTGGTGGCCAAAGGCAATGTCAAATATACTGCATATATCAATTTTTACAGCACCTTATTTTGAAGGAAAATTTGCAACCATTGCAGTAATCATGATTATATTTGATTGAGTGGACATAAAATTAATTTTTTCACAATGAATGACATGATTAGCTTGAACTCAAGCGGTCATTCATAAGGAAAAATATACTTCAAACCAAACACCAGTTGTGTAAAACCTTTAACTTTTAGTATCACCCGTTCTCTTCCTGTACTGTGCACATCCTGTGGATTCTGTTTTTTTTTCACACACTCCAACAGTGATTCTGCATTACAGACCACTACAATGATTATGGCAGAATTTACCACAGTAGATCCTGCTATAGATCAAGCTAAATACACACAGGAAGGGCCAATAGAGAAAGATAAACCACATTATGTTTGGGTATTCTTATACCTTCCAAATCATTAAAAAAATATGTAAACCATTCCAATTCTATTATAATATTACTATTAATGAAATTATAGTATTTTTCTCTATTGTCTCGAATTCAACTTAATCAGAGGGGAAAAAACTTGAATACTCATCACACAGCATCAAAATGATTAGCTGCTCTGTTTACAATCAGTTCTAACAAAAACTGTCATTACATTCACATAAACAAACAAAATATCAAAAATGAAGACAAAGCAAATTGTCAATGTATGCTGTAATCTTCGTCTTTAGTTCTTGGACATCAAACCATATCAGACAGGTGGATTGATGCTGTTTAGCACTATCTAGGAACTAAACAAAATGAAAGGTCTTAGTGGGTTATCATTACATTTCCCACATATAAATAAACAAATGTTTAACACAAAACACATATTCAAAACACTTTCCAGACAAAACATATGGCCATGTTTAATGAGAGTGCACTCTTTTCTACCCATGTTAAATGAGCTCATTAAATAATTAATCACCACGTGGATTTTCATTAAAGATGTCCATCAAAAGTTGTCAATAATTCACCATGGTTAACATTACATTCATGATATCATTTATAGGGTGTTCATCTAGGGTTGCCACCTCATCCCTTTAAACCCGAACACATATGAATTACACAGGTTATTGGGCTAATTTAATGCAGATGAGGCACCAAGTGAGTTTATTTACCACCTTAATCAGCCACAGAACCTGTGTAATCAGCATGTGTTCGGTTTTAAAGGGATGAGGTGGCAACCCTATGTTCATCACATTGTGCACAAGGATTATACATCACCAAACTTATTTTGATTTCTATTTCAACCTCTTCTTCAATCCCATACAGATCTTGGAAACTTCTAGGAATAGATCTGGTTCCTTCTGTATTAACGAAAAACGTATAAAACAATCATTAATGTTGTATTCTAAAGTATCACGCTTCATTACAATCACCAATCAGGGCAATGCAAAGTTAGATATACACATTTATCTCCAGTGTTCATTCACTGTTGTCCAATCTTATGCTATTAAGTAAAAAGCCTCTAAGCCTGGTCTTTACTTGTCTACTATCTTGTTCAAATCTGGAAAGACACAGACATGCACACTGCAGCCATCTCTGCTAGAAATGATTTCTCAGTTAAACTTACAAAGATCTTTCTCCTATATCATTTTCTCAGTTTCATTACCTACAGCATAACCCTTCTGTATTTCTCACTTTTCTCATTTACAACTTTACAGAACTTTTGCTTCAGTTTCATTACTTAACTTTTTCTAATATTAAAATCACATAAACCCTCAAACACAAGTAACAAAAGATATTTTACAAATCAGACATACTTACCTTCCTGTCTTAGTTCAGGTAATTGTCATTTTTATATAGACTATACAAACAAATGTAAGGTAAGATAAGATAAGATAAACCTTTATGCGTCCCACAGTGGGGAAATGTGTCCTCGAACATTAGCTAGCTGAACGAACAATTTGGACATACACACACATATCTTATGTTACTGCAGTTTTACAATCTGAGCGGTCAGCTCATCATTTTCAATATTCAAAATAGTCTCATTGCTCTGAAACTTCTACAGTCCAGGGACCAATGTTATTACTATCAGAAATTGAGGCTTCCTGAAGATACAACAATTTAATTTGTATATCAGTCTCTCATCCAATTTCTCAAACAAAAACAAAATCTCAAGCCGATATCCAGTCGTGGGCACCTAAACCAAAACAAAAATCGGTTTGCACCCGATCACCTAAAGGCATCCCAAATAAGCCAGCTAAGTATCTGATACCTCCATAATCCTCACAAAGAGTAGTAGTGCTATTATTCAAATGCCAAAAGATTGAGTGAATAAAGGGTTAATGATAATAACTCAAAAGTCCACATAGGAGATCCCACACTATAGTGATTAGTGATAGTCCATGCAATGCAAGGAATATTTAACCATCAGCTGCTGCAGAGAGATGACACTATCTCCTTTCAGGATCCACCACGTGTCAATAAAGTGTGCACGGACCCCCAAAGGGTAAACGCTTACCAGATGGACATGATAAGCACTCTCATGCTCAGCTCAAACGCCTTTTGTGCTTTTCTGTGCACTGTACCACTCAGATGCCAGTCCCCAGTCACGGATCCTCTTACTAAACCTCAGGCTCCAAGTAGGGAATCATAAAAGACAACAAAAGTCACCACATAGCATAATATCGTTTTCAAACTGATTTATTTAAATGTAGATAAAAACAGCACGTGTTCCTTCTGTGGGGATTCTTACCAGATACACTCTTTATACCAGCGTAGGGAAGTTACACTTGCGGACGCTGTCCTTCCTAGGAATTCTGCAGACCTCCAGAGGCGATTAGCTCACCGTTTCTCCTCCTCTCTGACCCGCAGTGAGGTACGAGCACTGCCGGGAGTTCCTCCGCCTACTTCCTACGCCTCAGCCGTCCTAGCCAATCACAACGCGTTTCGTCACACTATGGACTTCAACAGGTGATTGGCTAGACGGAACGACGGCAAACATTAAATAGCCTGCCTCCCCACGCAACTTAATGCTGCCCCGACCCGACTACTACAGTGGTTATTGGCCAGTCTGAGGAGGAGGCGGCGTCTGCAATTACAATGCTTAGAATGACATTCTCATCACCAAAGTAAACTTTTTGGACAACTCACGTAAGCGTGCAAACAGTCAAGTCAGCTGACCCTCATAGAACTCGCTATATATAAAAGATAAATGATAAAATATGCTATGCCTCTCATTAGAAATACAGGTTCACGTAAACTCATACAATAAATCATAAAAGCAGTGCCCAAAAAATGCTTAACAGATGAGCCCCTATCTCTAGTTGAGATGTGTGCTAATGTAAGGTCCCGCCTATCCCATTTAATATGGTAAATTATCTACTCAGGATTCCTATCATCCAAACACTGAGTTACATGTTAGGGCCCATTCTATGTCAATTTCTTAAAAAAGAAACCTAAAACCACGATGTGAGCCAGGAAAATTAAATCCAACCCCATCTTAAGCTGAACATTATTAATATAAAAAATATAAAAACGAATTATACATAAACACAACTATCTAAATTCAGAATATATATAATATATCCTACTATCCTGCTAAAAAAATCCCATAATCATGTCTTGGATATGAAAGCCCCGCTGGACCATATATCATAATAGTCCAAAACTAGGAATGATTGGAATAAATGAGCCTATCCATACCTGATATATAAACAATATGGATAAGACAAACAGATTAGTGTAATGTAGCATAGGGCTGGTTACCCACCAACCACAGCCCCACGTGTATGAATCATCATTCAACATACAACGATCATTAAATTGCGGCCTGTGTTCTATAGGCCGCACAAAGAGACAACTAAAATTCCGGCTGGGTGAACACTTAACGAATATTAAGAAGGGGTATAAAGACCACAGTGTCTCTAAACATTTTAAAGAAAAACATGATAGAGACCCTTCATTATTGAAGTTTAGTGGCATTGATGTCATTTACCCTGACTGGAGGGGATCTAATTGTGTCAGGGACCTATCCCAAAGAGAGACACTGTGGATATACCTCATGCGGAGTTTATACCCACAGGGAATGAACATCGAACTGGACATCAATGCGTTCATTAGTGATTTTTGAGCTTTTTTGGAGTTGCTGCTTTTTTCTTCTCTCTTTTATTCTTGATTTAATGATCGATGTATGTTGAATGATGATTTATACACGTGGGGCTGTGGTTGGTGGGTAACCAGCTCTATGTGCTACATTACACTAATCTGTTTGTCTTATCCATATTGTTTATAGATCAGGTATGGATAGGCTCATTTATTCCAATCATTCCTAGTTTTGGACTATTATGATATATGGTCCTGCGGGGCTTTCGTATCCAAGACATGATTATGGGATTTTTTTAGCAGGATAGTAGGATATATTCTATATATTCTGAATTTAGATAGTTGTATTTATGTATAATTAGTTTTTATATTTTTTATATTAATAATGTTCAGCTTAAGATGGGGTTGAATTAAATTTTCCTGGCTCACATCGTGGTTTTAGGTGTCTTTTTTTTAAGAAATTGACATAGAATGGGCCCTAACATGTAACTCAGTGCTTGGATTATAGGAATCCTGAGTAGATAATTTACCATATTAAATGGGATAGGCGGGACCTTACATTAGCACACATCTCAACTAGAGATAGGGGCTCATCTGTTAAGCATTTTTTGGGCACTGCTTTTATGATTTATTGTATGAGTTTACGTGAACCTGTACTCTTAATGAGAGGCATAGCATATTTTATCATTTATCTTTTATATATAGCGAGTTCTATGAGGGTCAGCTGACTGTTTGCACGCTTACGTGAGTTGTCCAAAAAGTTTACTTTGGTGATGAGAATGTCATTCTAAGCATTGTAATTGCAGACGCCGCCGCCTCCTCAGACTGGCCAATAACCACTGTAGTAGGCGGGTCGGGGCAGCATTCAGTTGCATGGGGAGGCGGGCTATTTAATGTTTGCCGTCGTTCTGTCTAGCCAATCACCAGTTGAAGTCCATAGTGTAACGAAACGCGTTGTGATTGGCTAGGACGGCTGAGGCGTAGGAAGTAGGCGGAGGAACTCCCGGCAGCGCTCGTACCTCACTGCGGGTCAGAGAGGAGGAGAAACGGTGAGCTAATTGCCTCTGGAGGTCTGCAGAAGTCCTAGGAAGGACGGCGTCCGCAAGTGTATCTGGTAAGAATCCCCACAGAAGGGACACGTGCTGTTTTTATCTACATTTGAGGTTTAGTAAGAGGATCCGTGACTGGGGACTGGCATCTGAGTGGTACAGTGCACAGGAAAGCACAAAAGGCGTTTGAGCTGAGCATGAGAGTGCTTAGCATGTCCATCTGGTAAGCGTTTACCCTTTGGGGGTCCGTGCACACTTGATTGACACGTGGTGGATGGTGGTGGATCCTGAAAGGAGATAGTGTCATCTCTCTGCAGCAGCTGATGGTTAAATATTCCTTGCATTGCATGGACTATCACTAATCACTATAATGTGGGATCTCCTATGTGGACTTTTGAGTTATTATCGTTAACCCTTTATTCACTCAATCTTTTGGCATTTGAATAATAGTGCTACTACTCTTTGTGAGGATTATGGATGGATATACTATTTATTTACTTTAAGTAGCAGCTTCCTCTATTAATGAGTTACTTTGGCGCAGGTGAAGGGTGGAAGTTAATTGAGTAAGGGCATACACTCCCGACCTTGGTGAATTTACTAAGTATCTGATACATTTCCTATGCTTTCTGAATGTACTATGGCTCATAATACAAGAACACAACATTAACCACTTCCCTACCGCCGTATGCAGAATGACGGCTGGGAAGTGGTTCAGTTATCCTGGGCGTCATATGACGTCCAGCAGGATAACAAGCCGGCGAGCGTTGGGCCATGCAGCGTGGGGATCAGGGGTGTGGTGAGTCAGTCTGACACACCGCATCTCCGATCCTAGGTAAAGAGCTTCTGTCAAAAGCTCTTTACCATGTGATCAGCCATGACAAATCATGGCTAATCACAGTGTAAACAGGAAGGGCTGTTTATCGTAGTAGTAGCGGAGTAGAGAGCCGATCGGCGGCTCTCCTGACAAGGGGGGCAGCCCCCCTAGGATCGCCACCCTAGACAACCAGGGACCACCAAGGATGCCACCCAGGGACCTCCAGGGATGTCAGCCAGGGACCACCAGGACTGCCACCCATGGACCACCAGGGATGCCACCCAAGACCACCAGGTAAGGGGCACACAATGCCCAATAGGGATGGCCACCTATCAGTGCCCGTGAGTGCCCATCAGTGCTGCTTATCAGTGCCCATCAGCGCTGCATATCAGTGCCCATCAGTGCTGCTGATCAGTGCCCCCTATCAGTGCCCATCAGAGCTGCATATAAGTGCCACCTCATCAGTGCCAATCAGTACTGCCTCATCAGTGCAGCCTCATCAATGCCCATCAGTGAAGGAGAAAATTTACTTATTTACAAAGTTTTGTGATAAAAAAAGAAAAAAAAATTTTTTCAAAATTTTCGGTCTTTTTTTATTTGTAGTCCAAAAAATAAAAACCCCAGAGGTGATCAAATACCACCAAAAGAAAGCTCTATTTGTAGGGAAAAATTATAAAAATTTTGTTAAGGTAAAATGTAGCACACCCGTGCAATTGCCATTCAAAATGCAACAGCGCTGAAAGCTGAAAATTGGTCTGGTAGGGAAGTATTCTAAGTGCCGGGTATTGAAATGGTTAACCCCAGCACAAACAGTCTAGCACAATTTTGCATCAATTTTGTAGCTCTTATTTGCACAAATCAAACATCCCACTTCAGGTACCAAATCTATTGTCGCGTTTTTGGGGTTGTGTTCGATATGTGCAAAGAGAGATTACACAAATACTAAAAAGTATAACTTTTATTAAAAGTAATGACAGATGCAGATAAAGAAAGAAAATATCAAGAATACTTAGCTAAAGATACACGTTTGCTGCCATGGGTCCTTAACATGGCACAGATGAAGACAGACGTTTGCATGGTTGCAAGCTCTGAATGAGACAAAAAACCTTATAGGATTTGGCTGTGGTAATATAGAACTGTTTAAGGAAAAAGACCACCCCTAGCCAACACCCTGGTAAACAACGATATGACCTTCACATTCCTGAGGAGAGGGGGCTAGCTTGTCCATATAGGCAGTTCACATGCTAATAAGATGAGTCAATAACCAGGATATTAGAGGCTGTAATAGATATTTGTGAGGGCAACCTTAATACGGTATATGAAATATGCAATGTCCCCAACATGCTGAGACTAGAAAAAGTTCCTTTCATCCCTCTCAGGCTTCCAGCTCAAAGTCTGAGTCTGGAATCAAGCCCAATGAAAGGGGGATACCACATGTCAGAGTAGGGGGGATATCTGTCTACCTTTTCGGCATTCTGGTCCCATGAAATTTCATATTTTTTGGTCCAAAGTGTAATTTCCAGGGGCTACAAACTGGATTTTTTGACTCTGCCTATTTCTTTGTTTCCTGCTCTCCCTGCAAAGATGGGCAGATCTTCCTGCTGCTATTCAGCATGGGTTATTCCCCCAGTCCCGAATAAGGAATGATTTCAGGGCTTCTGCTCTAACCTGTTCACAGTACTCAAATCAAATTGAGGTATTTGGCCCATTTTAGCGCTGAATACTCAAATTGTTCCTGCGAGTTTAAAAGATTTGCATGGAATTTGCCAGGTTGGTCATTGCCTTCCTCCTTTCTGAGGATCTTCTGGCTTCCGTGAACATTATGATGCTTATTTGCACATTTCCATTTCTCCTCCTCACCGCTGCAATCTGCATTTTGCTGTGGGTGCTCAGTACTACAAATTTGCTGCCCTTCCCTTTGGCTTTTTCATGTACTGTACCTTTAGTTCTTCACCAGGGTTTTACCCCAGAGTTTACATGTTGAGGGATACATGGACGATCTCATGTCAAAGGACTAGTCTTCCCTAACCCTATCAGCCAATGTCTACTGGACAGTGTAGACTCTGCAGAGAATCAGTTGGATCCTCTACCTTTGGAAGTCGTTGCTGGAACTGACTCAATTATATTAATACCTGGTCCTGACTTTGGACATAGTCCTGTCCATGATCTTCCTGCATTGGGACAAACTCTGTCCCTCTGCTCATGCCCAGGTCCCAGGGTCATTCCTTGATTTGTACCTGCATAATGATGTTGTACCTGATGGCAGTTTAGTTCAAGGTACTGCTGTATACCCAGTTTCAACTCCAGACCATTGCAAATCAACATTCTGGCAATGTGGGATAAACAGACTCAGACCTTGGACTGCTCCATGCATCTAAACTGCAGGACTAGATTTTTCCTGACATGGTGGATTTTTCAAGCCAGCGCTGGAGTCAGGGAAACTCTTCCCCCTCAAAGAAGTCAAAAGTTCTCACAACACATGCCAGTCTATTGGGCTGGCGAGGAGGCCATTCAGGGGCGGAGGACTTAATCATTGGAGGAAGCTTCCCATCAGCATTCAGTTGTCCGTTCAATGCTGGACCCCTCAGCTGCCTAATTACTTGAACAGAATACAGTCAGACAATGCTATTGGTCAACCATCAAGATGGCACCAGTAATTATGCTGCTCAGAGGGAAGCAGACTTGATTCTTACCCCAGGTGTGGAAAATTAGCAGGTGGACGTTCTCAGCTGTCATTGTCTGGATCCAGGGGAATAGGCCCTCCACTCAGAAGTGTGCCAAGCCCTTTGCCACCATTGGGGGGATGCCAGATGTGTGTTTTATACCATCCAGATTCAACAATATACTGTAAAGGTTGTCATAAGGTACCGGGACCCACAGGATTTTGCAGTGTATGCTCTGGCCATTCTGGTGACTCTGTGGGATCAGATTCAACCTGATCTATGCCTTTCCTCCTCTGAGAGCCCTCCTGGATAGTCCAGAGCTTTTGTTTCAAGGGCCAGCCCTCCATCCTGCTTCATGGTAGCTGACTACTACAGCATGGCTGTTGAAGTCCATGTCCTAAGGAAGAGGGGCCTATCATTTTCTGTCATCCCTACACTTCTGAAGGCTTCTGTTTCACAGATTTTCAAGGCTCCCATCTGATTTTATATTTACATGTTTAGATTTTACCAGGTAGACATTCAGGCATCCTCTAAGGCTTGCTGGGAGTGAAAGGGGTTATATAGCGGCTGTCTCTGCAGCTTTTCTTTTTTACCAGAAGCCAATCACCTTAAGGTGGCTGCATATAATGAGGAGAGAAAAGAGAAGCTGGACGCCCGCACTCTGATATCGCCTTTATTTGTCTTCAATAAAAATCCATCACGGTCACAAAAACCTCATGGGAACCCCAAGGACTGAGATGCTGGCTCAAAACACGGCAAAACAGGAGAACCCTGATTGTAATAATCGCTGGCTAGTAGATTACATAAACATCATATAGAGCCAAATAGGACAACATGAAGTGAAAAAACACCCGCAAATGCATATGTGTTTCTATTTACATGTGGGTAATTATAAATGTAGGACATGGTCCCAGAATACATATGTGCAAAAAATACTAGCCCAAACATGCATATATATATTGTAAGTCCATACACATATAAATGAATATTAGAACATATCCAGGACATCCAAAATTTGTGATTATATGATGGGGCTATAAAAAACAGTAGGCATATGATAAAAGAGAGAGAGCCCTCATCAGGAAGTCCAACCCAACGTCTAAAGCATGGAATCAAAAAAGGATATAATAATAACCTAGAAGGATTAAAAAGTCAAACTATGAGGAAAAACCCATATCAATAACATCAAAAAAGAAAAAGAAAAAAGGAACAAATAAAAGGCTAGTGGCACAGATAGATATATATGGGAAAATGAGGGGGGGGGGTGTTTGGTTATGTTCATTCATAAAAATGAGACATTCCACTCAAAATGTAACCCTGCAGGAATTCTAGTGTTTGAAGAAAATATCCAGTATACCTCTCTTTTACACAAGTCCCAAATGTATCTCCTCCCCTAATGGCCAGATTGATTTTCTCCATGCCTAGTATAACCAAGGAGGATGTATCCTTCTGATGGCTACGATGTTGTTCTACATTAGTAAGACGGTCCTTATCTATATCACGTAAATGATCCTGTAAACGGTCCCTCAGGCTTCGGGTGGTTCCACCTACATATTGTATGTTGCAACTAGTACAGGTTATCACATATATTAGGCACCTAGTGTTGCAGTTAATAAATTATTTAATAGGAAACGATTTGTTATTAGAGGCTGAGAGAACAAATTCCCCCCTTTTTATAAAGGGGCAATAGGAACAAGTCCTAGACCCACAGCCAAAGGACCCTTTAAAGGATAACCAATTAGTAGTGGCATGTTGACATCTAAATAAACTAGGGGATACACGTTGGCCAAGGGTGGGTGCCCTCCTAGGGACAACACGAATACCCCTAGACAGAATGCGGGAGTAGATTAGATCACTAGACAGGACCGGAAGGTATTTGGTGATGATTCTTTTTATGGTATTGGACTCTGAGTTATAGGGGGTGGAAAAAACTGGTATAGACTGAGTCCAGTTGTTGGGTCCTCTTCTTAGAGTGTGAATTTTTATTCTTAAATAATTTGGACCTAGGAGTTTTTAAGGCCCTATTTAGGACCCTCTGGATAATAGCTTCTGTGTAGCCCCTCTCCCTAAATATAATGGCCATAGAAGTGGCTTCTCTATGGAAGTCCGCATCATTACTACATAATGTCTAAATCTTAAAAATTAGCCCATAGGTATTCCTCTTATGGTGTGAGTGGGGTGGCTAGAGTCCACTCTAAGTAGGGTATTTCCCGCAGAGGGCTTCCTAAAAAGGGTAGTGACTATGTTATTCCCTTCCCAGCTAAGTGTAACGTCTAAAAAAATCAATGGACACAAGGTAACTGTTACCTGTTAAGTGTGGATTCAGTTGGTTATCATTCAAAAAACTGAGCCAATCCTGGAGTTTAAAATGTTTGTCCAAAACAATAAACAGGTCGTTTATATAGCGACCAAAAAATATGATATCTCTTCGGGGACCATCACATCCAAAAATGTGGGACCTTTCCCACCATCCCATGTATAAATTGGCCAGGGATGGTGAGAACTTGGCCCCCATGGAGGCACCGCACAGCTGGAGGTAATAGTCCCCGTCGAACCCAAAATAATTATGTGTAAGAATAAATTCAAGGGACCTCAAAATAAACTCCTGGAGGGCAAGAGAGAAGGAGCCAGATCTTCTCAAGAAGTAAGAAACCACCTCCAAACCTAGGTGGTGGGGAATGGAGGAATACAGGCTGGAGACATCACATGTCACCCACCGGTATCCCATCCGCCATTCTATGTTGTTCAAGCTAGGCAGCAAATATGTAGTGTCCTTGATGAAACCAGGCAATTCTGATACTAAAGGTTGGAGCTGCTGATCCACCCACTGACTTAGTCTTTCATTAAGCGACCCAATACCACCCACTATGGGCCTGCCAGTGAGGGGAACTAACCCCTTGTGTACCTTGGGAAGGTGGTGAAAGACAGGTGTGATGAGAAACTCTGGAACAAACATGTCTCTTTCTTTCACTGAAAAAATGCCACTAGCGACCCCTCTGTCAAGAAGATTAAGAAGTTATTTCTTAAATAAATCAGTAAGGTTACCCTTGAACTTTCTATACGTTTTGATATCTGCCAATTGGCGTAACGCCTCATTAGCATATGCCTCTGCATTAAGAACTACCACAGATCCCCCCCCTTGTCCGCATTCCTGATCACCACTGAGCCATCCGCGGATAAGTCACGGAGGGAAGCAAGCTCACTCTCAGTGAGATTTCCGGGTGTCCTAGTACGGGACGGGCTAAATTTAGTAAAATCCCTCTCAATCAATCTCTGAAAGAGAAAAGTCCTTACCACGAGATCCGATCGGATAAAAATCTGATTTTAATAACACCAAAGTGCTTCTGGAAACCGGATCATCGGGGCCTGGACTGAACTCCCTAGCTAAATCCTCTAAATCACATAATGCACAAGTATCTGCAAAAGATTGGAGAGAGGGAGGAGACTCACCCGTTACGGTATGGACTGGAGCCGTGGTATTCAGGACATCCTCTGGATCTTGAAAATAGTGTCTCCTCGAAGTTAAAGATCTTGAAAATGTATTAACATCCAGAATTGTGGAAAAGAGGTCAAAATGGTTTGTAGGGCTGAAATTCAAACCCCTTGATAACAGAGAATATTCAGTATCGGTTAAAGGTCTGTCTGAAAGATTAATTACATTAGAATACAGCGCTGGGAGTGGGCCTGTAGATGGTAATGGGAGCTGTCTCCTCTGCTTGTGTTTTTTGCCCCCCCCCCCTTCTCGTTTTCTCTTTTTCTTCTTCTGTGTTGGTCTAAGTGCCCGGGTTAACCCTGGGCACCTTTATTCAAAGCATCACTCCTGAATTGATGGCTCTCTGGTGAGGAGTCAGGCGCAGTAATTGCCAGTGTATCGTTGGCCGATTCATTTTCTGGGTCAGAGAAACTGACCCGTTTTTTGGAGGAGGCTCTCTCCTTGGTCGACCGATCCGCTGAAAAGGTTTAGTCCAAATATACACCAAATTGTTCTCATAATCAATCCGGTTTCTATAGAATTTCTCCTACTTAGTAGAAATGACACTTCTCTCCAGACATTTATTGAGTTGACCGTCTAATTCAGAGTATCCCTCTTTGTTCCGTTGTTCCATGAGGTCTTTCTATAAAACTGACATCTAAGTGTGCAACCATTCCAAATCTCTCTTTTTTGAATCGACAATGATGTTC
>BLSH010559378.1:74340-87137 GCA_018402905.1 Glandirana rugosa
GAGTGGTCCTGTAGATGGTAATGGGAGCTGTCTCGTCCGCTTGTGTTTTTTACCTCCCCCCCTTCTCATTTTCTCTTTTTCTTCTTCTGTGTTGGTCTAAGTGCCCGGGTTAACCCTGGGCACCTTTATTCAAAGCATCACTCCTGAATTGATGGCTCTCTGGTGAGGAGTCAGGCGCAGTAATTGCCAGTGTATCGTTGGCCGATTCATTTTCTGGGTCAGAGAAACTGACCCGTTTTTTGGAGGAGGCTCTCTCCTTGGTCGACCGATCCGCTGAAAAGGTTTAGTCCAAATATACACCAAATTGTTCTCATAATCAATCCGGTTTCTATAGAATTTCTCCTACTTAGTAGAAATGACACTTCTCTCCAGACATTTATTGAGTTGACCGTCTAATTCAGAGTATCCCTCTTTGTTCCGTTGTTCCATGAGGTCTTTCTATAAAACTGACATCTAAGTGTGCAACCATTCCAAATCTCTCTTTTTTGAATCGACAATGATGTTCATTAATTTAAAGGAACAAGCAGATAAAGAGTCAGTCCATTCTTGTTTTAGATCATCATTGAATAGATCAAAAGTAGGAAACCTTTTGATAGGTAATCCTTGTGGAATCTGCTGTAGTGTCAAATATTCACTCAAAGTGTTGATGTCCCAATAAGCTCTAATCTCCTTTGCCATTAACCCCTCAAGCTTACGGAAAGTTATTTTCAGATTTAATCTATCTGTATCAACCAGTTGTAATATATTGCCTTTTTGGACCGTGTGGAGGGGATTCTCCGAAGGAGCAGTCAGAGTTCTGCTGAAGCTCACCTCAGGTTCTGTTAGTGACTGTGGAATCCATGATAAAACGAGGTGTAGTGGAGTAAGCAAGACCTCGTAATCATGGTTTAAATTGCAGCGGTGAATGCAAACCCATGCAGCCGAGCAGTGTAAATTGCAAAGTCCAGACTGAAAACAGGGAGTGTAACCCACCGCTTTAGGCTGGCTGAAGTTCACTTACTCTACGTGTAAGCTCCCAATAACTCCGGTGCGGTGCTGCATCAATAGATAAGGAGAGAAAAGAGAAGCTGGACGCTCGCACTCTATCACCTTTGTCTTCAATAAAAATCCATACGGTCACAAAAACATCATAGGAACCCCCGAGGACCGAGATGCTAGCTATTACAAATAAAGGTGATTTTATGTACTTATGAACTCTGGTCGTGAGAGCATGACAAATATTATGGTGGTAACTTGGTGGTAACAAAGTTATATACACGTCCCCCTATAGTTCTTAGGACTGCCTGTGGGTGTTAAAAGCTGTAGAGTTTTGCTCTTTGTGACCTGCCAGAGTAATGGGGCAACTTGTGGTGGGATGTACTGTATAGTTCCAGAGTGGCACACGTAACTAAGCTGAGAACCTTGTGGGCCGCTACTCCTTACCCTACTTGCTGAATTGTAACGGACAGCAGTTGTTATTTTTTCAGGCTATTGGTGGTTTTAAAAAAGATAAACAAAGGCTTGTTTGATGTTTTTGTACATCATTTGGGCCCAGATCCTTTTTTTCCTTTGTTCTAGGATGGAATTTCTAGCCTAGGAGCTCAAGCTAACTGTGATTGTGTTTTGAGCAAGTTGTAATTTATCATTTGTTGGAGAGTCAATTTCACAACATTTTACAGTTGTATGCAAACGTTTAGGGACCCCTGACAATTTCCATGATTGTCATTTATAAATATTTGGGTGTTTGGATCAGCAATTTAATTTTGATCTATCAAATAACTGAAGGACACAGTAATATTTCAGTAGTGAAATGAGGTTTATTGGATTAACAGAAAAAGCGCAAAATGCATCAAAACGAAATTAGACAGGTGCATAAATTTGGGCACCCCAACAGAAAAGTCACATCAATATTTAGTAGAGCTTCCTTTAGCAGAAATAACAGCCTCTAGACGCTTCCTATAGCCTGTAATGAGTGTCTGGATTCTGGTTGAATGTATTTTGGACCATTCCTCCTTACAAAATATCTCCAGTTCATTTAGGTTTGATGGTTGCCGAGCATGGACAGCCTGCTTCAAATCACCCAACAGATGTTCAATGATATTCAGGTCTGGGGACTAGGATGGCCATTCCAGAACATTGGACTTGTTCCTCTGCATAAATGCCCGAGTAGATTTTGAGCAGTTTATTGGGTCGTTGTCTTGTTGAAATATCTGGCCCCAGTGTAACTTCAACTTTGTGACTGATTCCTCAACATTATTCTCAAGAACCTGCTGATATTGAGTGGAATCCATGCGACCCTCAACTTTAACCAGATTCCCAGTACCGGCACTGGCCACACAGCCCCACAGCACGATGGAACCTCCACCAAATTTTACTGTGGGTAGCAAGTGTTTTTTTTTTTTGGAATGCTGTGTTCTTTTGCCGCCATGCATAACGCCCCTTGTTATGACCAAATAACTCAATCTTTGTTTCATCAGTCCACATCACCTTATTCCAAATGTGCGTTTGCATACCTCAAGCGACTCTGTTTGTGGCGTGTGTGCAGAAAAAGCTTCTTTCGCATCACTCTCCCTGTGCAAAGTGCGCTGAATTGTTGAACGATGCACAAGTGACACCATCTGCAGCAAGCTGATGTAGGTCTTTGGAGGTGGTCTGTGGGCTGTTTTTGACCGTTCTCACCATCCTTCGCCTTTGCCAATATTTTATGTGGCTGCCACTTCTGGCCTTAACAAGAACTGTGCCTGTGGTCTTCCATTTCCTCACTATGTTCCTCACAGTGGACACTGACAGCTTATATCTCTACGATAACATTTTGTAGCCTTCCCCTAAACCATAAGGTAGAACAATCTTTTTTTTCAGGTCATTTGAGAGTTGTTTTGAGGCCCCCATGTTGCCACTCTTCAGAGGAGAGTCAAAGAGAACAACAACTTGCAATTGGCCACCTTAAATACCTTTTCTCATGATTGGATGCACCTGTCTATGAAGTTCAAGGCTTAATGAGCTCACCAAACCAATTGGGAGTTCCAATGAATCAGTGCTAAGTAGTTACAGGTATTCAAATCAACAAAATGACAAGGGTGCCCAAATTTATGCACCTAATTTCGTTTTGATGCATATTGCGCATTTTCTGTTAATCCAATAAACCTCATTTCACTACTGAAATATTACTGTGTCCTTCAGTTATTTGATAGATCAAAATGAAATTGCTGATCCAAACACCCAAATATTTATAAATGACAATCATGGAAACTGTCAGGGGTTCGTAAACTTTTGCATACAACTGTACAATTTGCTAATATTGCGGGGATCTCACACGATCAGAATCCGCAAGGAACCAGTTGTTTTCAATCAGACAGACACTGTCTTCTAGAAATGTAATTATGTAAGGTCATAAAGGCACAATATTTAGCAGAACTACTAAGCAGAAAGCAGAGCCTGGATTTGTAATAAACACTTATGACTGCCCCATTTCTACAGTAGATATAATTTATGTGGAGAAACAATATTTTTAGGGGAAAGTGAACATTGATATTACTTACATGATACTGATATTTTTAACATTTGATATGGGAGCTAAACCTACTGATTTGGGTGTGGGCAGTGAAGTACAGCCTCTTGTCTGTATGCTTGTTCCATGTCGGTGACCCACTAGACAATCAAGCCAGTATCAAGATGAGAGCCCTACGGTCTGTCTTTAAATTCCAAGGCAGCAACGACAGCGCCCATATTTGTTTTTTTTACACAAGTTCCTTTTAAAGGCTAAGGAAATTTTCCCATAAAGTTTCCGCACCTTTTACTGACCTAAATCCCTCCACCAACTTTTATGACATGGTAGACTATTAGGAGCCTATTGGGTCAAAATGCACCCAATAGTGAGTACCAAGATTTAGATCTGACTTCAAGGCTATGGGCCTTGAAGTCAGATCTAAGGTAAAGGTTGCGGTATGGGGAAGTGAGGGGGTGAGCTATACATACTTAGGGCAGTGGGAGCAAAAGTGTAAGGAAACTTTGAGGGAAACGTTCCTTTACTTTTACAATAAACATTATAATACCTTAATATTTATGCTGATTTAATACACAGTTTTGCTTTTCCTTTGGTGTTTCAGACCCAGTGGTTGTGTTTAAAATTTGAGCTTGTAAGTATTTTATCTATGCAACTGTATCTTTGGTAATGAGAATAATCATTCAGAAGGTAATGAGATGATTTTAATCTGTGATATGCTATCCACAGTATAATAATGTAGTCCCCATTGTAAGTGATTAGAATTCCCTGAAGCATGCTGTGGCTATCTAATCACATGGCATTGCTGAACATGTGCACAGCCTGGGAAATTGTGCTATTGATAATATGTAGTATGTAAAATACCACTGCAAATGTCCTCTTAAACATGGAAAAAACACTGAAATGTTGGTATTTTGGCTGTGCTCTCAGGGTAACGGTCTTGTTCCTATGTGTTATTATTATTATTCTTATACATGATTTACAGTCAGGTCCTGCAGACTTTGAGCTTTCATTTGAGGGTATTTACATCCAAATCAGGTGAACGGTGTAGGAATTACAACAGTTTGTATATGTGCCTCCCACTTTTTAAGGGACCAAAAGTAATGGGACAGATTAACAATAATAAATCAAACTTTCACTTTTTAATACTTGGTTGCAAATCCTTTGCAGTCAATTACAGCCTGAAGTCTGGAACGCATAGACATCACCAGACGCCGGGTTTCATTCCTGGTGATGCTCTGCAAGGCCTCTACTGCAACTGTCTTCAGTTCCTGCTTGTTCTTGGGGCATTTTCCATTCAGTTTTGTCTTCAGCAAGTGAAATGCATGCTCAATCGGATTCAGGTCAGGTGATTGACTTGGCCATTGCATAACATTCCACTTCTTTCCCTTAAAAAACTCTTTGCTTTCGCAGTGTGCTTCGGGTCATTGTCCATTTGCACTGTGAAGCGCCGTCCAATGAGTTCTGAAGCATTTGGCTGAATATGAGCACATAATATTGCCCAAAACACTTCAGAATTCATCCTGCTGCTTTTGTCAGCAGTCACATCATCAATAAATACAAGAGAACCAGTTCCATTGGCAGCCATACATGCCCACGCCATGACACTACCACCACCATGCTTCACTGATGAGGTGGTATGCTTTGGATCATGAGCAGTGCCTTTCCTTATCCATACTCTTCTCTTCCCATCACTCTGGTACAAGTTGATCTTGGTCTCATCTGTCCTTAAGATGTTGTTCCAGAACTGTGAAGGCTTTTTTGGCAAACTCTAATCTGGCCTTCCTGTTTTTGAGGCTCACCAATGGTTTACATCTTGTGGTGAACCCTCTGTATTCACTCTGGTGAAGTCTTCTCTTGATTGTTGACTTTGACACACATACACCTACCTCCTGGAGAGTGTTCTTGATCTGGCCAACTGTTGTGAAGGTTGTCTTCTTCACCAGGGAAAGAATTTTTCAGTCATCCACCACAGTTGTTTTCCGTGGTCTTCCGGGTCTTTTGGTGTTGCTGAGCTCACCGGTGCGTTCTCTCTTTTTAAGGATGTTCCAAACAGTTGATTTGGCCACACCTAATGTTTTTGATATCTTTCTGATGGGTTTGTTTTGTTTTTTCAGCCTAATGATGGCTTGCTTCACTGATGGTGTTTGAATCTCATATTGAGAGTTGACAGCAACAGATTCCAAATGCAAATAGCACACTTGAAATGAACTCTGGACCTTTTATCTGCTCCTTGTAAATGGGATAATGAGGGAATAACACTCACCTGGCCATGGAACAAGTTTGCAGCCAATTGTCCCATTACTTTTGGTCCCTTAAAAAGTGGGAGGCACATATACAAACTGTTGTAATTCCTATACCATTCACCTGATTTGGATGTAAACACCCTCAAATAAAGCTGAAAGTCTGCAGTCAAAGCACATCTTGTTTGTTTCATTTCAAATCCATTGTGGTGATGTATAGAGCCAAAAAGATTAGAATTGTGTCGATGTCCCAATATTTATGGACCTGACTGTATATAGTGCCGACAGTTTGCGCAGCGCTCTACAGATATACTGTATGTAAGGGCTCATGCACACTGCAGCTAAAAAAAGCTGCTTTTATTTCAGCTTGAAGAAGCTTGTACTCTTTTGAGCTCATTTTTCCTATTTTGTTTTGTGTTTTGGGGCTTCTTTGAGCTTTTTCATGCTCTTTCTTGCGTTTTTGGGCACTTATGCATCATTTCTGCTCAAAAGCTCCTCTCAGAAACATGAGTTTGGTGTGGGTATTTGTCTGCCTGTAAGAGCATATGCCTGTAAACTCCTGAAAAAGCCATTGTGTACATGGACACATTGGCTAACATGGAGGGGAGTTTCCAGGCAGAAAAAATAAGAGTTTAAAAAAAGCTTAAAAGCCTGTAGGAGCAGCTTCTTTGAGCTGCAGTGTGCATGAGCCCTTAGAGCTTAGCCATACGTCGCAACAAATAGATCAGTTTTTACCTTTCAATCCCTTCCCAGCTCCATGCGTAACTGTAATATTACATATATTGCAACTGTACGATTTGATTCCTAGCATATCTATAGCCAAAACAAATTGTTAAATCGTAGAAGACTTAGAACCTCTGTCAAGTTTTTATTGCTGTATGTGTCCCTACCTGACCCAGAAATTAATTCTCGATATTTGTCCTGTCCCCATCATCACTTAAATTGAAAGTGAGGGGAAATCCAAAATTTTAGAGTTGTCACAGAAATAGAGGTGAGGGTAAATCTTCCATTAGGGACAACTGTTGCTGTGACATCTGTCTAAGAAGAGATTTCCTCTTACTTTGAAGTGGTTTCAAGGAAGAGCAAATATGCCTGCTTTCCATTGGCTTGGGGTCATCAAAAATTTGACACTTAAAATCAAACCCGATTTATTTCTTTGGTGGTTGAATATGGAAAACATATAGTGGAGAGAGGGTCCTTCAACTTTGAGGATGGCATGGGGAAAATACCAGTCCTTTTCAATTACAAACTGTGTCTGTGACACTGTACACAGGTATCACATATTTTGGATATGTAATTCATTTTTTAAGCAACAAAAACAATGTTTGCTGTGTGGCATTCACCATTAATATATTGACCTCTCTCTCTCTCTCTTTATAAATATATATATATATATATATATATATATATATATATATATATATATGTATATATCAGGGGCAGATGGAAGTTGGTGTCTTAGGACTACTTGTGCTAGTGGATCCCCATGCACAAATCTGTTTCCTTTTCAGGTGCCAAACAGGGTCTCAGTGTCCAATTGTTTCATCTATAAGATATGTATAAGATGCAAAGCAAAATCCAACAAGGGCACTTTTGGCTTTACACATTTATATCATTATTATACTGTATTACAAAATATAAAAATATATATATAATTTTTTTTTTTACTCATAATGGCTGTACCTGATCTGGCCTGGCAGAGGTACAAGAAATCCCACTTTGGCAGATGAGAGCAGAGGGAGGAATGCCTCCAATGTTAAAAAAGGCTGTTTCTGAAGCTTAAAGAGAACCAGATTAGGTCTTAATCAAGGGGTGAAAGCCCAATGGTCTCTAAAACAAGAAGAAAATGACCAATACTACAGAGGATGCAATAGCAAATAGGTCAGCAGCAGGACAGTTTTAACCACTTGCCTACTGGGCACTTTCACCCCTTTCCTGCCCAGGACAATTTTCAGCTTTCAGTGCTTTCACACTTTGAATGACAATTGCGCGGTCATGCAACACTGTACCCAAATTACATTTTTACCATTTTTTAAGACATTATTATTGGTGGTATTTAATTATCACTGAGTTTTCTATTTTTTGCTAAACAAGTGAAAAAAGACTGAATATTTAGAAAAAAAACCTTTTTCTTGGTTTCTGTGATAGAATTTTGTATTTTTTTATTCCCTCACTGATGGGCACTGATGAGGCTGCACTGATGTGCACTAATGATATGTGCGCTGATGAGGCTGCACTGATGTGCGCTGATGAGGCTGCACTGATTTGCTGCACTGATTGGCACTGATATGCTGCACTGATTGGCACTGATATGCTGCACTGATAATCATGGCACTGCTTATCAGTGTAAATGTGTGCTGTCACAGGATTGCTGGTTATTGGCTTTCCTCACACAGTGACAGTGCTGAGGAAAGGAAATGCAGATAACCAACATTTTTTTTTACATGGAATCAGCAGTGATTGGACACAGCTGATCACATGGTAAAGGGCCACTGTGATTGGCTGAAGGACACAGCGATCACAGAGTGAGCCCCGGGGGTATGCAGGGGTTGGGGTTCTGGGGGACTCAATAGACACCCTCCAAGACCTGGACGACTGTGCTGTAGCCGTTTTTCGGCTATAGTGCGGCCGGCAAGCAAGTGGACCAAGCCTTTCATAGTGAGGGGGCTGGCTTATCCATGTGCCCCCTTAACCACTTCAGCCCTGGAAGGATTTACCCCCTTTGTAACCAGAGCACATTTTGCGATTAGGCACTGCGTCGCTTTAACTGACAATTGCGTGGTCTTGTGACGTTGTACCCAAACAAATTGATGTCCTTTTTTCCCACAAATAGAGCTTTCGTTTGGTGATATTTGATTACCTCTGCGGTTTTTATTTTTTGTGCTATAAACAAAAAAAGTGCGACAATTTTGAAAAAAGAAAATATTTTTAACTTTTTGCTATAATACATACATTGATTGGTTTTCGCAAAAGTTGCCGCGTTTACAAACTATAAGACTTCATTTATGGTGCTTTTACAAATTTTTTTGTTTTGTTTTTACTAGTAATGGCGATCTGCGATTTTTATCGGGACTGCGAAATTGTGGTGGATATGTCGGACATTTTTGACACTTTTTTGGAATCATTGACATTTATACAGCGATCAGAGCTAAAAATAGCCACTGATTACTGTGTAAATGTCATTGGCAGGGAGGGGTTAACCTGTAAGGGGCGAGCAAGGGGTAAACTGTGTTCCCTATGTGTGTTCTAACTGTGTGGGGGCTGGGCTGGCAGGAACCTGACAGATCTAACTGATCCCGATTACATAGAGTCCGCCCAACCTGCAGCCCCACTCACGGAGCGCACAGCGGGCACGCAACTGCGGCTGCTGCGGATTGCCGCTTGTAGATGGCTCTCTGTGCAGCGGAGCCACTTTGCCGCCGTATATCTACATGATATGGTTGGCAAGTGGTTAAAATGGTTGTAAGCATGATTCATGAAATTTGAGCTGGGCACATATATCTGCAGGGTTTTCTTATTTCTCTTCAGCGCCCCGTGTCTCGTAGCTCTGTCCTGCTCAATTCCTCTGTTATCAGCCTGATAACTTTTGACAAGCTATCAAGAGATAGAAGTGTGTGTCGGAGGAGGTTGCTAAACTATACAGGCGGTCCCCTAGTTACAAACATTCGACTTACAAATGACTCCTACTTACAAACGGAGGTAGACAACAGGAAGTGAGAGGAAATCTACCCATAGGAAGGGAAATTCACTCCTGGTAGAGTTAGGGCTCATGCACACTGTAGCTGATAAACATTTTTTTTTTTTTTTTTTTAACAGCCCAAAAACGCCCCTTTATGTCATCCTATGTGTCCTTGCACACATAGATGTTAATTGTCGTTTAACAGCAGTGGTGTTTTTGGGCTGTTATCTGAACGCCCTGAATTGGCGTTCAAAAGTTGTTCTTCTGACCACAAAAAGCGACGCCGATAAACGCCGCTAAATGCTCATAAACGCCGGTAAACATCCGTTTATCGGCATATGGCGTTTTTTATAGTCAATGGAAGCTAATGAAGTAAAAAAAAAAAAAAAAACGCTCAAAAACGCTGATGCCGATAAACGCTGCTTACAAAGCGCTGCAAAAGATTGTTTTCTAAGCAGCGTCTCCTGCCCGATGCCCAGAGAGCCCAGGGAGCATCCAGTGTGCATGGAGCCTTATTATGGGAAAAAAGTGTCTCTACTGAAGCTTTATCACCAAGGTTTGTTTACACAACAACTCAAAATTTCCAAAATCCAATTATCATTGAGACAGGAAGTGAGGTGAAATCTTCTGAACAGAAACACAGACCACAAAACAAACATTACAGGGGTGTTAACCCTTCCCTGTGCTATCCAAATAGCTTAAAAATAGTTTTTTTTTTTGGCTGAAGCTACACTTAAAAAATGTACCTGTTCCGACTTGCAAACAAATTCAACTTAAGTTGAACAGCAAAAGTGGAACTTCCGCTGGTTGGATTCCTCCCCCCCTCAGGTGTCACATTTGGCACCTTTCAGGGGGGAGGGGGAAGAGGACACCGGTCTTTAGACAGATGTCCTTTTCCACACATCCGGGAGCTTGGGCCAGCAGCGGCCGCTGACAGCAGCCCGGCTCCCTCCTTGCTTTGCTACTGGCTGCCCGGCCAATAGCAAAGTGCAGCCGAGCCTTGCACATGCGCAGTAAGGTGCCCGACGTGAAGCTGTAATGCTACACATCCGGCTTCCCTTACCCGCAATGGTTGCGGCTGCACCCGACCCCCAATCCGAAGATGGCGGGTGCCGACGTTGCTGGACTCCAGGACAGGTAAGTGCCCTTTTATTAAAAGTCAGCAGCTACTGTATGTGTAGCTGCTGACTTTTAATTTTTGCAGGGATGCGCGGACCTACGCTTTGAGAACAAACCTACAGTCCCTATCTTGTTTATAACCCGGGGACCGCCTGTACACAGGCAACCTCTGCATGTGTGGGGAGGGGGTGTGTGCCTTTCCTCCAATCAGCTGTCTCAGTGTTTAGCAATGATCCCTTCCTAGAGGGGATCCAGGAAGAGAAAATCTACTAATGACCTGGGTGCATCTTGAAAATAGTCTCATCCCTAGTTTTCCCTTTAGGGAAGAGAAATTTCCCCAACAGGACACAATCAGCAAAAAATAAATTTGCTGGGGTTTAACCCTTTCCTACCAAATCCAACGCCAAACAAAAAACATTTCAACTTTAGAATCAAGTCAAACCAGAATGTCATTGTTACTATTAATACTTCCCTCATAACTGTTTGATTCATATACTTGGATTCTAATAGTAACTATTTTTTAGGATGCTCCCCAAAAATGAGCACTTTATTCAAGCGACACTTTATTTTAATTTATATTACTTTATATTTTTTATCTCCAACTTGCAAAGCAACAGTTTGTCAGAACTGCAACCAAGCACATGTTGTGGAACTTGTGGTATTGCTCAGGAAGTTCTCTAGAGGTGTTTGTCATAGATGGAACATATTGTTTGCTGTAATAGGTTTTTTTTTTACAGCATTTGCTTGTGTAAATACAATGGGTATTGTTGTAATTGATTTCCTGTATCTTATTTAGTGCTCAGTCTGTTGTGATTTTAATGTGATAGTTCTGGAAGTTTTGTGCTTATAAATAAATCTACTGGCAATAATAATATTTCACACCCCTCACATTTTTGTAAATATTTTATTATATCTTTTCATGTGACAACACTGAAGAAATGACACTTTGCTACAATGTAAAGTAGTGAGTGTACAGCTTGTATAAGTGCCCATTCACACAGGGGCGACTTGCGCCTCAAGTCGCCCGACAAGTGAAATCCCATTGAAGTGAATGGGAGCGGTTTTAATGTACACTACTGAAGTCGCTCCGACTTCAGAAAAGGTTCCTGTACAACTTGGAGGCGGCTTCTATCCGACTTGTGCCCATAGAATTCAATAAAAGCTGCCTCCCAAGTCAGATCCCCCATCTAAATGTAAGCGACTTAGTAGTGAAAAGAATAGAACTTATTTGGGGCAGCCCCCTCCCTTTTGTCTCTGATTGGCCACAGGCAAAGTCACCTGGCAAAAGTTGTGTTGTAAGTTGCCTGAAGTCGCGCTGAAATCGCCTAGCAAAGTCGCACTGAAGTCTGGTCGCCCCTGTGTGAATTAGGGGTGCTGAAATTAATTGATGCATGGCGATTCGCCTGACAAGTCGCCTTCATGCATTGCAATGGAACCGTTCTAAATAGGAGCGACTCAATTCGCTCCGACTTAGAAAAATGTTCCTGTACTACTTTTGAGGCGACTTCAGGTGACTTGCATTGACTTCTATTACAGAAGTCGCCTACAAGCCGCGCTGAAGTCACCTCGAGGTGCCCTGCAAGTCGGATCTTCAGCCTCCCCTGTTTACTGTGTATTAAGTGCCCCTTATTAGTGTACATGCTTATTTGTATTAACATACCGCATTTCTCACATGCCTCTCTCTGCACTCATATGACCGCCCAGCCCACCTCTCTCTCATCTCTGGTGTTTGTCAGGGCTGAGAATCCATTGCTGACGTCAGCTGGAGAGGAGAGAGGCCGGCTGGGCGGTCATATGAGTGCAGAGAGAAACACTGTGAGAAATGCGGTATGTTAATACAAATAAGCATGTACACTACTAAGGGGCACTCAATACACAGTAACTGGGGATTCATTAAGTTCTAACACCTGTCCACCACACCACCCACACCCATCACTACCTACAAGCATCACCCACACCCACCATCACCGACCACACCCATCTACACCCACACCCATCTACACCCACCATCACCACCTACACCCATCACTACCTAGCATCACCCACTGGCACCCATCATCACCCACTGACACCCATCATCACCCACACCCCTCTACACCCATCATCACCCACTGACACCCATCTACGCCCACCATCACAACCCACACCCATCACTACCTAGCATCACTCACTGACACCCATCATCACCCATGCCCCACTACACCCACCCACTGACACCCCTCTACACCCATCACCACCCACACCCCTCTACACCCATCACCACCCACACCCCTCT
>BLSH010559378.1:116384-129220 GCA_018402905.1 Glandirana rugosa
GTCCACCCCGTCAAACGTCGGTCACTGTGTCCACCCCCCACCTGTGTCACTGGCTGCAAACTGCCCCACCTGTGTCACTGCCTGCAAACTGCCCCCACCTGTGTCACTGGCTGCATAACTGCCCACACCTGTGTCACTGGCTGCAATATGCCCCCACCTGTCTCATTGGCTGCAAACTGCCCCCACCTGTGTCACTGGCTGCATAACTGCCCCCACCTGTTTCACTGTATACTGTGTCCTGTGCTTCTGAACTGTATACTGTGTCCTGTGATGCTGAGCTGTATACTGTGTCCTGTGATGCTGAGCTGTATACTCCTGACACAATATGTGGAATACAGGGGACGGAGTGGGTGGATTATATAAGGGGTGGGGCTTATTAGAAGTAGGAGGGGTCAAAAGGAAGGGCGGGGCCTGGCGCCCCCCCATCCAAAAACTTCACCATCCGCCACTGGTTCTGAGTAATTTTCTAGAAAAAAATGATGATTTTTACATGTAGGAGAGGAGTGCCAGAAATGGCCCGGTAAGGAAGTGGTTAATGTGTGTTCAAGCTGAAGCAAGTGTAAATGAACCCTTATAGTGTGACTGTGATAGTGTGGTGGGCGATCTGATGCTGACACTGGTTGGGAGGGACATTGACTAAGGGCTCATTTACACTTGCTTTGACTTCAACACACATTAAAGCGCCTACCACTTCACCGTGCCTTATTGATGCTTCTGTGGTGCTTCAGTGTTGAATCGATGGTGCTTTAATGGTGCTTCCATGATGCTTCGGTGGTGCTTCGATTGTGCTTTTTTGAGGCTTTAATGAAGCTTGGCAGATGCCGTGTGTGTGTGTGTGCTGATATCTCATACCTGCAATTTCTCCAAAACAAAGCGAAGCTAAAGCTGAATTAAAGCCTCTCAAAAGCTGCAGGTGCTTCAAGATGCTTTGAAGCACCACTAAAGCAACGTGAAGTATACGTTTTGAAGCAAAGCCGAAGCAAAGCAAACACAAGGTGTAAACAGGACTATAAGCTAACTATTTTATTTAGTGACAGGGGCTTTCACTGGCGTTCAGAGAGCGTTAACAAAGTGTGTCCAAAGCCATGTTTTGAAGCAAGTGTAAACTAGCCCTAACTGACACTGACGTAGCTAGTAATACAGTGATACAGTGATCAGTGGTAATACTGTACACTGTTACTGTACTAATGACCCTGGCTGGGTGACAGGGAAATCTAAGGGTTTACTGTGGAGAGCAATCAAGGGGTATGCAAGTGTATATGTGCTGCTTGTACTCACATAGAATCTATTTGACTCTTCTACCTGAATGAAAATAGCTCAGGGATAAAGAAAACGGCTAGATCCTGCGTATTCTGTCAAACAGAGGTCTGTGCTTTAATAGCTGATCAGCTGGTATACAGCCAGAATGTTTGGCTGCCTGTAACCTGCTGACAGACACATGCTGTGGCCAATCACAGCACAAATCAGATCATCCCTGTGTGGTCAGTAGTAATACATTTATTTTGTATGCCCCATGTACTGCGCTGCACCAGCGGATCAGTTTGAAAGCAGCCCAGTAACCACTGTAGAGCAGATATGCCCATATATACACTGTGATTTTAATAATAAATTGACCTTTATTAACAGTCTTCCATTCAGGTATTACCGGCTGTTGCTGTCCTAGGCGGAGTGCAGTTGGTATCATTTTGCCTGTGCCAGGAGTCGGCGCTATACAGGAAGCATCGGTTTATGTGGCTCTGACCCGCAGCCGCTTGTTTCCTTTACTGCCGGCTCCATTCACAACACTGATGCTTTGGGATGGTGGGTTGGCAACCCGCGATCTGAGATGCCAACTCACCATCCCAGAGCATGAGGTTGCAGGTCACATCAGAGGGCTCCATGGCCACCGGTTGGGCACCCCTGTCCTAGGACATGTATTATGTTACTGAAAGGATCACCAGGAAAAGGTCACCTAAGGCTGGGAGGTTTTTGTTGATTGGTTTGCATACATTTTAATTTGTGTTTTATAATTTAGTGCAATTAGTGGTTTTAGTTGAGTTCGGGAAATCTGAGGAAGGAAAGTATATCACAATGCCACAATCACAAAGCCGCGTTCTATGGTGCCAAATTGGACTTAACAAACATGTAACGCCTTTGCTCATACTTTACCTTGGCCATCTGGACTGCACATAGGTTCTCGTAATATGGTGATGTTTGCATACGAAAGATGGCTGCGTGGATTAGATATCAAATATCTGAAAATAGCATACGTCCTTGTATGCATACAGCACATTATCTATGCTTCCTTGTATGCATATATTCCTTGTTAGTGTGATCATTGCAATTGGTTCCAGTCGTTCACATCCAATACCAGAACTGAAGTGTTCAGTAGCCCTGTGCTTAAAGCAGTGTTAAACCCAAGTTTTCCCTCAGTTTTCACCTGGTGATCTGGCTTGTAACATTCCTCCTGTTATTAGGATGCCTCCACGGTGGAGGAAGGAGCACAGGGGGCACCTATTCAACAGCGGCATTTTCAATCTTGGGGAGGGGACTGATAGATGTACTAGCAAATTTAGATATAGATACACTAGCAAATTGAAGTTGAACTCCAGCTCACTCTGCGGTTACAAAAGCAGTTACAGCAACAGTTTTTTCCTTTTTGGGATAAAGGATTTACATATAGTAGATAAATAAAAGCTGATCATTGGAAGTAAGCATCCCTGTTAATGGTAAATGGTCTGTCTCAACCCTCTAACTGCTATATCTGCAGGACAGCGTGTTCTGCTAAAAAACAGCTGATTCACACCAGATGCAATTGCGGCTATTGCAGCGGAGTTGCACCACATGGAGAAGGCAGAATTCCTTTGTCTCCTATGTGTGTGGTTCACACCTCTGTGCTGCGGTGAAAAAAGTAATTTCAAGGTTTTTTTTATTAAGAAACTTTATTGAGATGCCACACAAGTTCAATTGCCAGGCACGCAGTGTGAGACAGTGGATTGCATCGTGCTGTGTGCCTGGCAATTGAACTTGTGTGACATCTCAATAAAATTTCCGCTGGGAACCGCCGATTGTTCACAGGAGAGGCAGACCACCGTTCTCTCAAAGGGGAAGATAGAGATCTTGTGTTTCTGCTAAGCAGAAACATGGATTTCTGTCTTCCTTCAGTTAAGCCACCCCCACACAGGAAGCACTCTCTAGGAGCACACTTAACCCTTTGATCGCCCCTGATCTTAACCCCATATCTGCCAGTGTCATTAGTAAAGTTTCAAAAGTGTCAGTTAGCTGTGCTATGTGTCCCCTGCAACGTTACAGTCCTGCTAAAAATCGCTGATCGCCGCCATTACAAAATAAATAAATAAATATTCCACAAAAATATCCCATAGTTTGTAGACGCTATAAGTTTTGCAAACCAAACAATATACACTTATTAGGATTTTTTTTACCAAAAATATGTAGCAAAATACATATTGGCCTAAACTGATGAATAAATTAGATTTTTTACATTTTTTTATTGGGCATGTATGTTTTATAGCATAAAGTAAAAAAAAAATATATATTTTTTTTGTTTATAACTCAAAAAAATAAAAAGGAGGTGATCAAATACCACCAAAAGGAAGCTCTATTTGTGGGGAAAAAGGGACATAAATTTTTTTTGGGTACAACATCGCACGTCCGTGCAATTGTCAGTTAAAATAACACAGTGCCGTATTACAAAAAATGGCCTGGTCCTGAAGGGGGGTAAACCTTCCGGGGCTGAATAGGTTTTGTAAAATATTTGTTGAATGTTCTTCATTGATTTAAAATGAAAAACACCACACATGGCCACTAGATGGCACTAAGTAGCATGCTTCACACCATCTAGTGGCCAAATGCGGCATTTTCTGTTTTAGATCAATGAAAAACATTTGATCAGCTCAAGAAATAACCTAATAACATAATTTTTGTTTGCCCCACTTTCAATAGGCGAATTGCTAATAACATCTTATAAATACATCCCTATGTGTTCTCCTTTTGGAAGCACTGAGGCTGATTTGCTAAAGGAAGGTTGTCCCCAGATTACCAATAGCCACTTTAGGAATAGACTGCAGCACTTATTTTCTAATGCATTCCATAATATTCATCAAGTGCTTAAGGTGGAGTTCCACCCTATTATAAGTCAGCAGCTACAAAAAGAGTCCCTCTATCACCAGAGAGCTTGCCCCTGTTCCAAGATAGTGAGTTCCAGCGCCAGGGTGGCACCCGTTGATCGCATATTGTCTGCTTGCGTGCATAATACACCTGCCAGGAGCACCCCAGTGCCAAAGCTTCCAGAGAGCAGAAACCTGTGAGGTTCGCTGTTGGTCCTGCCATGAACTGGGTCATCTGGCGGCCCAGTGTCCAAGATGGGAAGAGCCAATAGAGTGTGACATGGGTCGTCGTCGCTCCATGTAGGCCTATGCGTTATGTGCTACAACCAGCCTGAATCTGCATAAGTGTGTGGTGTGGGTCAATGGACAGGAGGTGGTAGCACTCCTTGACTCTGGGAGAGTTGTCACCCTACTCCGAGCGGACAGGTTGCAGAGAAAGCTGGTCACAGGGGAACAGATCGGAGTCGTCTGTGTGCATGGTGATGTTAAAGACTATCCAGTGGCCTGGGTAACCCTGTGCACACCAGCAGGAACTACTACACAAAAAGTGGGGGTGGTTCCAGGATTACCTCATCTCTTGGCAGATCCCTCTTTCCCCAGAGGCGAAAGAGAAAAATGAATTTGCCACACCAGAGGAGTTATGGCAGCATGCCCGAATGCCATTTGGGTTACATAGGGCCCCTGCCACCTTCCAGAGGGCCATGGACTTTGTCCTCATAAGGAATTCTCAGGAGCCTACCTTGGCAACATCATCCTCTTTAGTCAGGACTGGGAAAGTCACTTACCGAAAGTCCAGTTGGTCTTGGATGCACTCCAAAGGGTGGGGTTCACAGTGAACCCTGAAAAACGCAAGATTGGTTTGGAGGAGGCCAGCTACCTGGGGTATGTTGTAGGTAGGGCCGTGATTAAACCCCATCTAAACAAGGTCGAGGCCATCCAGAAATGGCCCCATCCACTCACAAAAAAACAGGTGCATTCCTTCCTTGGCATTGAGGGGTATTATAGGAGGTTTGACCCCAGCTTTGCCAGCCTAGCAGCGTCTATGACAGATCTGACCAAAGGAAGGAACTCTAGTGTTATTCACTGGAGTGCTGAAGCAGAAGCAGCATTCTGCCCTCTGAAGCAAGCTTTGTGCCAGGAACCGGTGCTAGTAGCTCCCGAGTTCCTGGTACAAACAGGTGCTTCAAAGTTGGTTCTGGGTGCAGTACTGTCCCAGATGGTTGGGGGAGATGAGCACTCCATTGTGTACTTGAGCCGGAAGCTCTCGCCTGCTGAGAGGAACTATACCATTGTGGAAAGAGAGTGTCTGGCATTCAAATGGGCTTTGGAGACACTTTGCTAATACCTGTTGGGTCGATCTTTCAAGCTGGTGTCAGACCATGCACCCCTAACATGGATGGCCCAGAATAAAGATAAAAACTCCAGAATCACCCGCTGGTTTCTCGCCCTACAGGACTTTAAGTTTGTAGTGGTGCATAGACCAGGGAAGGTACATCAGAATGCAGATGCCCTTTCACGGGTCTATTGCCACTTTATTCATGGTGTCCAGACCCCTGGCCTAGAATGGGGTAAGGGGGGATATGTAGGGAGTCAGCCTGGGGCCTGGTCCAGAAGGGGTTAATTAAGGAGGGCAGGTTCTTCCCCTTCAAACCTGCTTATTAATCAGGTGCTCTGGAAATGTCAGCGGAGCCATTTTCCTAGGCGTGAGAGACACAGCAACATACTATGTGAAAAGACCCATTGCTGGATTGTGTACCCGCTGGGCGAGCCTAACCATATAAAAGACTGTAGCTCTGATTAGAGCCATGAACTGTTGCCTGTAAGCCTGCCTGCTGCAGATCTTTCAACTGTAACCGCGTGAAACTGTGTTTCGAGACAAGCCTGTTGTTTGTTCTGTTTAATTTGCCTTGTTTGCTGAATAAAGTTACTTTTACTGGACTATGTCTGAGCTGACTGTTCACCCCTCTGATCCCTTACAAATTGTAGACACACACACACACACACATGCATGTGTGTTGGAGCTTTGGGGTGCACACCCAAATGCTATAGGCTGTGCACACCTATGGTCCTACTGCTCAAGAAAGCACATGTACAGGCCAATTTGAAGTTTGCTAATGAACATCTGAATAATTCAGAGGAGAACTGGGTGAAAGTGTTGTGGTCAGATGAGATTAAAACCAAGCTCTTTGGCATCAACTCAACTCGCCGTGTTTGGAGGAGGAATGCTGCCTATTACCCCAAGATCACCATCCCCACCGTCAAACATGGAGATGGTAACATTATGCTTTGGGGGTGTTTTAGGAGACAGGACAATTTCACTGCATCAAAGGGATGATTGACAGGGCCGTGTACCATCAAATCTTGGGTGAGAACCTCCTTCCCTCAGCCAGGGCATTAAAAATGTGTTGTGAATGGGTATTCCAGCATGACAATGACCCAAAACACATGGCCAAGGCAACAAAGGAGTGGCTCAAGATGAAGTACGTCCTTGAGTGGCCTAGCCAGTCTCCAAACCTCAATCCCATAGAAAATATGGGAAAAAAGGAGTGGGACAAATCCCTGACCACTGTGATTGCCAACAAGGGTTTTGCTACCAAGTACTAAGTCATGTTTTACGAAGGGGTCAAATATTTATTTCACTCAAAATGCAAATCAGTTTATAATTTTTTTGAAAAGCGGTTTTGTGGATATTTTCGTTGTTATTCTATCTCTCACTGTTAAAATAAAACCTACCATTACAATTATAGACTGATAGGGGTTGATTTACTAAAGCTGGAGAATGCAAAACCCGGTGCAGCTGTGCATGCTAGCCAATCCGCTTCTAACCTCAGCTTGTTCAATCAAGCTTTGACAATAAAACCTTGTAGCTGGTTTCTGTGTGGAGCTGCACCTAATTTTGCACTTTCAAGCTTTAGTAAATCAACCCCAGAATGTCTTTGTTAGTGGGCAAATGTGCAAAATCAAACAAAAAGAGCAGCGCCTACTAAGTGCAGTATGAAAGCATATTTAATGGATAAAAACAATAAGAAATAGGCCTCATTTACACTGCTGCTGGTAAATGGACGTTTAGAGGCATTTGGGCATTTTTTTCAGCTGCCCCTGAACTCTCCTCTATGTTCTCTTATCAGTACATGTACACAGGGTCGTTTAAGGTTGTTTCCAGGCAGTTGAGTTCGAAGGCTGTTTTTTGGAACACAAAAAAATGGGTTCAGATGCCTTTGAAATGCCAAACAGCTTCTAAACTCCGCTAAACGTGCCTAAACGCGGTAACTCGTTTACAGGCGTTTCCATTTAGCTGTCAAAAAAAATAGTTCAGGGGAGGTTGAAATAGCATCCTGTGTAAATGGAGCCAGGGAGGTAATGTGAAGGCATAGCAAATATCAACTGGATGCTCATTCACTGTGGTCCGGATGGGGCACCACCCCCACTGAACCCAGAAGTGACGTCGTCATCCTGCACCACAGAGTGTCCTCTGTTCCCTGGAAGCACTGGGAACCACCAGCACAGCAAATACAGCACTTGTAGCCACCCCATCCGGACCACAGTGGATGAGCATCCAGCTGATATTTACTATGCCTTCACATTACCTCCCTTTGTGAGTGCATTTCTTATTGTTTTTATCCATTAAATGTGCTTGTTTTCTTACTAAAGAGTTTGTCTTCGCTCTATGCCAGCCTGCAGCCACTAAGGGCAGTTTATGTTATTTTACTCTACTCACCTGGATTATTTATGGTCAATATTGGACTGTCTTTTTAGGCTACTCTGTTTTGTGTATGGTTTCCATGCTCCCTGTATAGCCTCTGTTGAGAGCGCAGTGTGATTTCTTTCTAAATGTACAAAATCAGCAGGGGATCAAATACTTTTCTCAGTTGCTGCATGTACATATAGAGGAGCCAATGAACTTACCAGCATGTCCTTGGCATGTGGGAGAAAACCAGGGTGGATTTGATTTAAATCACTATTAAAAAGGATTGATTTTATTCAACTTAATTTAAATCATAATTTTTAAAGAGTGATTGTCATCTCTGTCCTGCAGCAGCTCCTCCTCTGACCCACTGTTGACTCACCGACAGTCCCATTCACTTTAATGGGATGGCTGGTGATGTGGCAGTGACACAACAACGTGGCAGCAGCAGGTGAGTGGATGCCCGCTAACAGGCGCTTCCATGATGGATCTGAAATGACAGGTGCTCTTTATATAAGGACTTATTTTTGCTGGTAGTTAGAATCTTTAATATCTGCAAACAAAATGAAGGTTTCCTATTTAGAATTCGGTTTGGTAAAACAGCTATGATCAGAACTGCTTCAATAATACAGCTTGTAGTGTACATAGATATGCAAAACAATGGGATGAAGGAATATTCTTGAACTTTGTTTTATCTCATGGTTACTGTGAAATTGTGTGAATGCATCAATGCAGTGCATATCTCAGCTTGCAGAGCTTGGATTTATTGAATTAGTTTACCAACAATGTAAATATTGCAGAATATACAGCCTCATGCTACATAGCTAAGCTCCATTTCATGCTGAATAAACTCAATTATTAATGTATCTTAAATAGAAAACCATCTTTAGATATATTTTTACTCCAAAAGCATTTTATTAAAATACATTTGATAAAAACCAAAAAAACCTGATTTAAATCAAATAAAATCAGATTTTTTTTTTTTTTTTTTTTTAAATCATAGAATTTTATCTAACCTGAAGGAAACCCATGCAGACACAGGGAGAACGTGCAAACTCCAGGCAGGTAGTGCCATCGTTGTGTATGAAAAAGGTGGTCTTTGCATTAATCTCTGCATTTGGATCCACATATACAGTATGTGAATAGATTTTTTTCTTCACACCTGAAGACAGTGTTAAATGCATCTTGAATCTGATTTTCAACAGATAATTCAGAATAAAGAAAAAATAAAATATAATAAATTAATATATAAATAAAGTTTGAATGCATCTGAAAATATGCTACAGCCCGGACAAAGCACAGCTAAGCCGTGAGAGACAGGGATCACACTGAAACTGAAAGCCAATTTACTGTTCAGTTACACGTTAATGGTAAATATGAATACGTGTGCCAATTACTAGGTAAACCCATTGATTTAATGGTTCACCAAAATAAGGCATGCTGTGAATCATAACGATCATATTTGCTTCAGCTCTCATCCGAACTGTCAAGTCATCAAATAGCTGGTGTCATTACTAATCACATGTGCAGCACCATGATAACTGCAATATGGCAGCTTCCTTGGCTGTAAAGGATAGAAGGGTTTAGTTCCCCTTTAATGTAATAATAGAGTTTAACATGCCATTAGCAGTACAATGATGAGTCCAAAAGATAAAAAAGATCTATACATCTATGGCACATGGTTATTTACTGGCATGCCGGTTTTCTATTGCTTATAAATTGACACATAATGTGGGAAAGATTGCTAACACCCATTCTAGCACCTGGAACCTCAACTTACTGTCTGGGTGTGACCCTTGTCAGCAAAGTGCAGGGGTACAGGAAGTTCAACCATGTTAATGCTAATCGATAGATTCAAGTGATTATAAGGACACTTACCTGTTCAGGAATCCTGCGATGTGGGGACCCCTAGCCAATTCGTCAATCGGCTTTGGGTGCAGGCACCGGCATCTTCACTAAGGGAGACCGGTGGCCCCGATATTTCATACATCGTTGCGATTGCCATGCAGCATTCTTACCCGGAAGTGGGAGCGGGTACCTGGCTTTGACAGGTATCCACTCTCCCCCCCCCCCAAAAAAAAAGTGTCAAATGTGGCAGTGGAGGGGGGGAGGGTGTGAACAAGGAGAGCTTCCCCTTTTGGGTGCAGCTCCACTTTAAAGTCCAGATATTCTATCTTTAATGTGTTGAGTTGTCCCATTGTATACCAATCCATGGGGCATTTTATCTGGCATAACACATGCTTCACACTAATTCCCATAATATTACTCTGCGTGCAGGGCATACAAGGGATACGTATTTTTCCTAGTCCTCCCAAACACAGGGTGGCTGATTTGCTGAAGGATTTGAGAATGTTCTCAACTGCACTTCATTTATCCAGTCACATGAAAAGAAAAGACCTGGTTAACTTTTGTCATCTGCACATGATTGGCTATTTGAAGTAAATATTCACCCACTTGTGTGAACATTCTCCACTACTTAAAAAATCAGCCACAGTGTGTACAGGTACAGTCTGACTAATATGGTTGGAATGATCCACCATGAAGAATAACTGTTTAGGTTGTCCACATCTTTTGCCTTATTATAATTATTCCTGAGGGATTTTACAATATCCCAGTTCCAAAAATTCTGTAGAATAATTTCACTTCCATTTTCCTCTAATCTCACTGTGACTTTTTCTCCATCATTTACAATTTGCCTAACTTGTAAATTGGTGTAGATTTTTTTTTACTCTTAATGGGTGATGACTGGAAAATTTTGTAACTTTAAAATTATCCTTTGTAGTGGGATGGACTGTTCTGCAAGGCGGCTCTCCTGCACTGGATCACGTACCTAGTACACGCGTGCCACCGGTGATCCGCTCCTGCTGTAATTGGACACAGCAAGAGCCAATCAGTGGGTCTGGTGGACTCGATGTCTGCCTGGACCCATCGATCATTCGGGAAACAAGCAGAATAGCAGTCTGTCTATGTAAACAAGGCAGACTGCCATTCTGTCAGTAGGCAAGGCAGTGATCCTGTGTTTCTGCAAAGCAGGAACACGGATCTCTGCCTTCCCAAAGTACAAGCACCTCCCCCACAGTAACCAAGCACATTTTAGGCACACATTTAACCAATTGATTGCCCCTGATGTTAACCCCTTCCCAGCCAGTGTCATTAGTACAGTGACAGTGCATATTTTTAGCACTGATCACTGTAATAATGTCACTGCTTCCCAAAAAAGTGTCACTTAGTGTCCGATTTGTCCACCACGCAGTCCCACTATAAGTCGCTGATGGCTGCCATTACTAGTAAAAAAAAATAAAGATTCCATAGAAACATCCTATAGTTTTGTAGACGCTATAACTTTTTCACAAACCAATCAATATACGCTTATTGGGATTTTTTACGAAAAATATGTAGCAGAAGCTATATTGGCCTAAATTTATGAAGAAATTAGATTTTTTTTACAATTTTTGTTGGGTATGTTTTATAGCAGGAAGCAAAAAAAAAAATTTCCGAATTGTCTGTATTTTTTTGTTTATATGGTTATGAAAGGGGGTAAACCTTCCAGAGCTGAAGTGGTTAAAGATAGAATATCTGCCTCTAAATAATTGACTAGGCAAATACTCTGGCACTTAGCTGAAAAGGGTATTCAAGTCAGTTGAGGTTCCAGGTACCGGAACATGCACCTATCACTAGGTGAGGTGAAAACAGGGTTTTGAAATTAAAACGATAGGTATTGTGAATACTTTTGTTTCAGGCTGGGTTCACACTTGCTGCAGCCAAGGGTCAGGGGGCCCGGTGCGTCCCTGTACACAGATTCAGGTGTGAATCAGGTCTGAATTTCTGCCTGAATTCGCACCTGAAAGACACACAGGACCCTTTTCCAGTGCAGACCGCGGTCGCCCCGGAGATGTGTGAACCGACTCCATTGAGAGATGGTCACAGTCTCCTGTCATGCGAATTGGATGCGGAGAAACCTGCATCCAATATGCATCCGTGGGAACCCAGTCTCAGACTTTGTATCCAAAAGCATTAGGTTGGGTTCACACTTGTCCGACAAACAGACCGACATTGTGAGCACAAGTCGCATGACGTCACCAAATCAATTTTTCCCTATGAGAGCCGTCTTAACTGGTCCAACACAAGTCGGTCCGACTTTGAAAAAGGTTCCTGTACTACTTTGTTCTGACTTCAGCCCATTGAATATCATTGAAGTAGGTAGTAAGGAGGGTTTAGTGATCTGACATAAACCGCAATGGCCAACCTCCACCCCTATTGTTTGTATACAAAAGCGAAAGGAGAAAATGGTGGGGCTTTAAATGAGGCTGACATGCCCATTAACACTAACTAAGTTCGAAACCATATTGATACACATACCTCAAAAAACCTGCCACAAATATAATGCCATAAATGGTATATATAATACATTATAAATATTTATTAATTTGATCATAAGAAATTCATAATAACATGTATACAAGATAATGGTCATTTCAATGATTCAAAGGACATGGTTGGGTATAAATATCAAAAATGGTCAAAAATGTTTTAACCAAAAAGATATAATCATAAATAGATGCACAAGTCCAGACCCATATATCATAATAAACCATAAAAATTTCATACAATGTCAATAAAAATAACATATAGTTCGAGCACCCTAATTAAAACTCTACGCGTTTCGTAGCTTATGCTACTCATCAGGAGTATGGTGCACAAAAGTCTAAGAAAAAAAGAAAATAAGGGAATACACATTAGTATACAATATCCTCCCACGTAGAAAATATTTTCAAACAAAGCCAAACGATTATATGATGGTGTCTTACATGGGTGGCTACCGAGCTGTAGATGGGTCCTGGAATGCGGGCCCCAGTGGCATGGCCTGACACGGGGTTGAGGCGGGAGTACCCACCCGAGAAACCGGGAAACAAACAGAGGTCGATCGGACCGCCACAACATGGATTATGGGTGTGATGTAGAGGTAAGTATAAGGTGTCTGAAAAATGAATAAAATAAAATAAAACAGTGGAGGGGGTGGAAGTGAGTGACATAATGATGATTGG
>BLSH010559378.1:157083-170982 GCA_018402905.1 Glandirana rugosa
CCTACCATGCTAGCTAGAATTTGTGATACGTTTTCATTTATTGTCTATCACCCACAGACAAGAAGGACACGTCACTGTGGATTCACGATCCATTAGGCCGACACTCGAGGATACTTACCCATTACGGTCGAAGGAGGTGCCCCGGAGGAGGAGGGCAAATCACCGAAAATAACTCTACTTTTACTTGAGGAGACTCGTTATACTCATACGTCCCCCAGGGAGGGTCTGAATGGGTATCCCATATATTTTTCTCTTCTCGTGGATTGCATGCATTGTTATTAAAGTGTACATGTGAGTACTTCAGCTGCTGTATTTTAATAAACACTTTTTTGTTACAATATTACACTATCTGGGAACCCCTTCTTCTCTTTTTATATACCCTATGGGTAAGTCTGGGAGGGACCCCCTGCATACTCATATTGCTCAGAGGAGTTCATTTTCATCTCAATAAAAGCCACTAAACGGGAGGAGGAGGCCCCGTGGAGGAAGCTGGCATTACCCATTCATAGGAGCTCACAGCCGGATTACCTAGCACTTAGGTGTCACTGCACAGGAAGAACAGACACCCACTATCTGTTATTTACTTTTGCATAGTGTTTAAGATCGATCGTACCATCCCTCACATCATCCTACAGCATTGCTGTTTAAGATTTTGTTATAAACTCAGCCCTATTTTATATGTCCTCTTTTTTCACTGTATTATGTTTCTTATTTGCTTAGGCATGTCATCCACTTGCATGATTCACCAGTAGCACATATTATTAAATGCAGATGTTACATTGGTTTTATTTTATATGTATTATGACTGGGATTTAGTTTATATATTTAGCTATAGTATATATACATTTTTTGCACAGTATTTCTATTTTTCAGTTTTTACTCTATTGTTTTGCTTTGGACCCCCATTTGGGTCATATACTTTCACCCATACACCACTCACCTCTAACAGCGCAGCACCGTATATTGTGTTTTTTTATCTTTGATTCTATTCGCCATGGATTGACCAATCGGTTGTTGCAGCAGTTTGCCTTTGTCAAACAGAAAAGGTAAAATATCCACACATTTATTGCGGTATAAGCATTGTTAAAAACACTTTCACAGTATTGATCATAAAACCATCACAGAGTATCCATACGGCTTGAATGCATGTGCAGTAACTTCAGCTCTACATGCTTCGTCAAACCTTTGGCTTCCTCAGGCTTCCTTGAGTTATGATTCTGGCACCTTTAGGGCCGGTTCACACTTGAGCGGTGCGACTTCGCGGCCCGTTCACATCTAGGCGACTTGAGTCGCCTGACAAGTCATCTCAATGCTGTGCAATGGAACCGTTCTAATAGGAGGGAATCGCTTCGCTCCGACTTAGAAAAAAATAGTTCCTGCACTATTTTCAGGGCGATCTCAGCGCGGCTTGCATTGACTTCTATGATAGAAGTCTCCTCACAAGCTGCGTTGAGATCACCTCGAGCGGGGCGACTTGCTTCGCCCTGGCAAGTCGCGCTGCTCAAGTGTGAACCAGCCCTAAGACTGCATTCACAACTGAGCGTGTAGTTTTCAGGCATAAAGCCGCACGATTTTGCCTCGATTTTTACAGCGTTTTTGTCGATATTTTGTACAGGTCAAAAGGTCACCAATGTAAAAAGCAGAAAAACGCCCATATCTGCCTGAAAAAATACTTCCAGAACTTGTCTGAGCTTCAGACGTTTTCAGGCTTTTGGCTTCAGGTGTTTTTGAGTGGAGATGTGAACCATCTCCATAGAGAATCATTGATTTTTACCCCTCCAGCGTTTTGTTTCAAGCTATAAAACGGTCAGGTGTGAATGGGCCCTAAAAATCCCCCTTTGGCTACTTTCACACTGGGAGGGGCGGTAAATCGCTTCTAATTAGTGGCGCATTTACCCTTATTATAGCTGCGCTACGGCGACGCTATGTAGGCAGGAGCGGGGCGCTTTTAACCCCCAAGAATAGGTTAAAAAGGGGTTAAAAGCGGCACCGCACGGCACGACCGAGGCGACGTACAGCCGCTTCAGGAGTGCCGTCCATTGCTTTCAATGCCCTCAGTCTTACCTTTTCATAGTTTCAAGTCCCCAGACCTAGGGAATTAGGTCTTAGTTTTTGCACTTAATCTACTGAGTTTTTATAGCGTGAATGTTTCCATCCATTTTCCTATCTTTACTTATTCATGTCGACCCCCCCCCCCCCGGCGGGGTGTCCAGTAGATCTGCATATATATTATCCTTGACGCAAACTAGTGTACTTAAATCATGGGCTTCCTTTGAAGGCCCTTGGGCCTAGGCGACAAATGTAGACCTTTGACTTGTACCCCTAGGTCGCTCGGCGGACACTTTGTATTTCCAAAACATTTAGCTGATCATATTTTTGTCCATGCCTTTATGATATGTTTGATGTGCTGTACCCCTGTGAGGGTGATCGGTGGCTACGTTGTTTTACTTACAATAAAAACGATTGCACCAGAATTGAGCAAATAGCAATTGTATTTCACTGCTATTTTAGTCCCCTTTAACCAATTTCATGGCATTGAATTTGGAAACAAATTTGGATGGGTTGGAAAATTCTGATCATTTTAACAAAGGATTGTCCACAAGATCATCTTCCACTATATTATCTTATGATTTATTCCAACTCAAAAGAAGCATTATTGACAGGGACTGGATTAATGCAAACCAATTTCTGGCATATGCCAAATTGAACAATCATTGCCTACAACTGATTGATTGAATGCTCAGATGGAATAGTTGTTTTATAAAGCATGTACTGCCACATGATACGTATTACACAAAGGGTGATCTATGTAAACTGGAGGCTGTTAAAAAAGTGCTCATGCTTATAGTAACTATTTTAGGGGTTAATTGTTACTTTTCTAAACAGTGTTGGGACGTGAAACAAGAAATGTGCTTGTTTTGGCAGCACATCCTCCTTTCTGTGTTGTGTCTTCATAACACAGCCCAATGCTATTTTTTTCATATATGTTCTAATATGGTTGCAGTTTTATACCTCCTTTTTATTTTAGGCCTGTTGGCTATTTTGATAGCCACTAACACTTATTTCATGGAATGTTTGAAGAACCACATCTGACAGATCTGTAATTGCTCTATCTAATCATTTATTGTGTCTGGGAACAAATTACAAGATGCTGATTTTCTTCTCTCTTTGGTCATGTGGCACTTGAGCACGTATTGCCTGTGTGACTGCTCCAGAGATCCCAGCAGAATTGTTATCACATTTTCATACAGGCCTCACAGCAGTCTGGTCTTCCTAATTGCATTAAAACCTTTGTTTAGGTGCCATTACCAGATGCACTTAACATCTGGCTTTATTTGACAAAATACAATAGCCAGATGTTTTCGAGCTGCAAACAAAAAGAACAGGCACAAAATAGTTTTAATTAGAGCTTTCGTCTTAGTCAACAATGCGCTTGGTCTGTGTATGAATTAGCATTGGAAGAATAAAAAAATGTCTTTTATAAAAGCAATGAAGTTTCAGTATAAATAAAGACTGTAGTGTTTGCTCAGTGAATACACCTTTTTGCTAAATTAATTTGAAAGTCATTTTTGACAGGACTTTTTCATAGTACTTGCTTTGCCATACTTGTAATGGTATTCAGTATGCAGATATGTCGATTTTCCTTATAGCAACTGATTCTTCAAGCCGCAGTCCCCTACAATATCCCCAGAGTGTGCAGAGTCTCTTATCCTCTATTCCGTAGTGGGTGGACCTCCACCGATGTTAGGGCCACTGTCTGCGTCATTGCACTGCGGTGACACCACTGGTAGGAAGTCATTCAACCTGAAAGACTGAGGACATCTTGTGGCAGAATGGAATGCTTTTGAGGGACAGCACCTAGGATGAGGTAAGTATTGTAGCCACAGCTGCTGTTTGTATGAGCTGGTACCAGAACTGCCAAAATTACTCCACTAAAGATTGTAGTTAATCCAGTGTGAGCTTACTTCACTGGCTGGTTGAGATAAAAGCAGCAATTAAGTACAGCCAAATCTCGTTTGGCTGTATTTCTCTTGTTGATCACAGGAGTGCAGTTCGCGCTGCACTCGTGTGACCAGTTTTCAGCAGACAGTAGGCTGAAGGTCACTGCTGGCTGACATCACAGAGCCGGTCCAGGCTCAGGAAAGATCGTGACCATATGGTCAGGATCCGCCCACATGCCGGAACCGGCAACCGGCTCGGCCACTCGGTGAGGTGCTGAGAGCCTGATCTGTTTACTCCCACCCCCTCCACAGCCCAGCGCTCCAGTGAGCACAGGGGGCAGAGCAGAGAGCCGGTCACTGACAGTCACCGGCTCTCTGCTCACGGAGCACTGAGAACTGGGTGATCAGCAGTGCTTGATCGTTCAGTTATAGAAACAAGTGCCTGCAGAAAAAGACTGAGTAGTCCATCGAGTCTGCCCATTTTTTTTTCTCCGTGTTAGAGTGGGTGGGGGTTGCAGCAGCAGCAGCAGCAGCAGCATCAGTCCGATGATGCATCCAGCTAGGTAATTATGATTAAAAATATAAACAAATACCATACTTCTCTTTTAAGTAAAAATCTCATAGTGAAAATTTAAAGTGAATGCAAATATTGTTGCCCCTATACCTATAAATAAATGAGTGTATGCATAGAGTATATAAACGATCAATGCGGTAAAAGTAAAATGATGGTTTAAAGACTGATGTACTGTACTGATCCTCTGACATTGACCTTGAACAAGTATCCCGGTAGGGAGTTTTGACTTCACTAGGTGTATGTTTGTGCCGAATTGGTGGTTTTGAAGGCAGGAAACAGGCAAACTAACAATTCCCAAAGTGATCAGAGATTGAAACCTATGTGTTTTATGGCATGACAGGTTTCTTGCAATGACTTTAGACTCTCTTCAAGGGCATCTTTTTGAATTGAAACAAATGCCCTTTTAAATATCTTTTAGTTATGTTTCGGTCTGCTTGAGAGTTTAACAGCGTAAAAAAAAAAAAAAAAAAAAATTGTAGTGCAAAAACATCTTTATTTAAAGTTCTCCACCAAACAAGGTAGCATTTATAGATTAGCTAATTTATTCTGGGCCCGTCATGACGTTTTTCTTCTTCCTAAATGAAATGATCGTCTTGTGTCTGACAGTGACAAATTTTATAACAGTATAATTTCTCCTTGTAAATGTCTCCATAACATGTAAATGTGTGAGATGTAGTGCAGCTGTGCGGTTCCCAGAGAACACAGTATTCTCTTGCTATGGAAACAGCATGCTGCCTTTTAAAGACTGATTTGTTGAAGTGGAGGATCAGAAAGTGGAACTGTTGGCCATAGCAGCCAGTCAAATTTTGGTTTTCATTGTCATATGGCTGTTTAGAAAATTTAAACAAAAGATTAGGTGATATAACACTATTTTCCTTTGCTTAGAATAAATTAGCCCTACAGAATTTACAGAATTCTGTTTCCAGAATGGTTTTGCTGAGCACCAAACCACACGTTTGGAGAAGGGATGGAGTAGTTCAGTAGGAATTATATGGAATTATTTTTCTGGGCTGACTGTTGTAGCAATTTTGTGTCTTACAACAATTGGAGGCTTACCGTGTATTTTTTTTAAATAAACTTGTCACAACCTTGGGTAGTGTCAACTAAACATATGTTGAAAATGCAGAAAGTTTTTTTTAACTGCATATGAAAAAATGATGAGTAGATTCTGAGATGTAGGCAGTTGGATGCATATTTATTGTGTTATCGTGACATTTCCTGTAATAGTTGAAATTGATTACACCCCCTCCTGTTTCCAAAGAATCTCGTCAGTGTTTTAGTGTGATGGGTGGCTTCGGTGACCATTTACTAGGCTAAGAAATATTAGGGGGTGATGCCAGATTCAGTGAATTCACTATAAAAAATATCTCCAGGTTCTAGAGCCACTGGGCCAGCCTCCCAGGCTGGCTTTGAAGACTTGCCAGTGCTCTAAATGCCTGTGGTTCTCAGCTTTTTGTTTGAGGATGAGCATTTGGTAGTTCCCTTGTCACAACAAGTGACAGTTTAAGATCTCATACAGGCTGTAGCTGGGACCAGTCAGACCCTTTCCCCAGCAAGACTGCTGCTCTGGGCTAAAGTGTAAAGAGTAGAAATGACCCAACAAGTCCTTTTTACCTTTCTAAAAGTATTTATGTCCTTTATTCCTTTGTCAAATACTTTATCAAAAAGTGGGCTACATCCCTGTTACCCCCAGTGGGCTTCAGTTGTGACCTCAGGTGCAGGTACTCAGATAGTTATGTGATGCAGCACTAGATTCCAGCTGCCTAGTGTCCTATATTAGCAAGACCTTTGTGATTATCTGCAGGGTTCTATGGCTCAAATGCAGATTTACCAATTAAAAAACTAGGAAGGCCTTCACTGAGTTTCCATTCAATTGGAAGCTACCTTGAATCATCAAGAATGCCACGGGTAAAAGAGCACTCATCTAATTTTCCTCAAAAGGGAAGGATCCTCTATGCTAGAGTGCGTTGTTTTTTCTATGCACAAGAAGTTAATTTTTTCACAAGATGGCCACCTTGGATAGTTCAAATCATTGAGAGCAAGCAAAGAGGTCAGGGCCCATGGCCCAAGGTCTCTTCTACACAGAGATTTGCCTTCATCTGGAATGTTTGGGTGGAAGAGGTCTATTATCTTTTACGTTTATTTCAGACTTTTGGCAACATCTCAGATGTTTGGGTATGGGAGGTAGTGGTTGCGGCTTACAAGGTAGTGGTCCAGTTCACACCTGCCCAAAACTATTTTCTTTCTTGCCCATTTCTTCCCCTAAAAAATGAGAGTATTTGAATACCTGTGTCCCTCACATGTCACAGGTCCCAGAAGACTGCCGGACCATTCAGCAGGCGGAGTGCGCAACTGGCTGTGAAGTCGCAATCTGTCACAGCCGGGTGCCCACAGTTAAAATGCCAGGGAGAGGGAGAGAAGCGATGGTTAGGGTGACTACATCATCGGATCCTGGGACAGGTTCAGTGTGTGTCTTCTTGTAGCTGTTGACTTTTAATAAACACAAAGTAAAAATGACTGGAGCTCCACTTTAAGCAGTACCATAAAATATTTATATTTTAACTTTTTCATGAGTTGTTGGAGTGCAACTGCTGACATGTGAATGCCCTAAGCCCCCATTTATCAGATCACTAGTTATTGGGGAGCAAGTCTAACATCATTAATAAGATGGCTGCCTCCGCACAGGGAAACCGCATGGATGAGGTATGCAAAATCAGTCTTGGGGAAAAGGTCAGCTGCAGGGAGCAGATGCAAAGCTTTTGATTGGACCTTTGCCCTTCGCTTGCCTTTTTTGGCATGGTTTAAAGGTTGTCTTTAATGATGTTGTCTTTGTGCCTCCCTGGAGTAATGCTTTAGTAAAGGTAATTTGCCATATACCCTTTGAAGTGTGTCACCTAATTTCAAGTACCTCTTGGCATTGGCATATTTAATATTCGTATCCCTTAACTGGTCGTAAACGATTTCAAATAATCCAACATGCTTATAAATCTCCAAAATTACTGACTGGTAACTGTTTTACGTGTGATTTATTATTTTCTAAAACTTGGCACTGTTTTAATGAATTTAATGTAAGGCAGAGGAACCCCCAGGGGTACTTCTACCACTGTTAGAGCCTGTGGTGTAGACGACATTAAAATATTACAGTTGTGTCTTTCATACATAGTTGTCTAATGTCTGAGTGCGGTACATCATTTTTTCGATGATTGCAGCATCACTCTGTCTCCTCAGTGGCTTACATGGGGGGGGGATAATGCATGTTGCACTAAAATAGCTCCTGTGTACATGAACAATGGTGGTACTCATTGCAAATGGACTCTAGGCTTAGCTGTGCATTAGTAGTAACTGATCATTTGTAACTTCTCCCCAGAAGAAAGAATTGCTTTTTGTCCAAAATTTTACAGACCGCCAGGTTTCTGTAGTGTCATAGTTTATACCTAGCACATAGGAAATTGACATATGGATGTATCCTGTAACAATATCTTTTTGTATTCTCAGCTCAAGACATTGAATCTGAGACTGAATTGGATGTGCATTATTACTGCATGTCTATGGTACAGTTGAACTGATTAAAAAGAATATTATAAATAATCTGTTTATATGCATGTCGGTTATTGTCCAGTCTACAAATTCAGGCCAGTTGCTTTATAATATTTACTTTGTTGTGAAATGTTTGTGGGATCAATTGACTTTTGGATCTTGATTCAAATATCAACAAAGGCATCAAAATCACTAGTATTGATAGAAGTAGATATTGTACATGTATGGGTTTCCCTTACAAGGCATGGTTTATCCCGGGGTCCACCTGTCGACCACAGGCAGGTGACAGGTAGACCGCAAACAGGTTCCTGCGCCGCCAGTTCTTTCTCCCTCCCAGCCTCAAGCCCCCTGCGCAACTTCGCTGTGCCTTCTGTGTTCTGCTCCTTCTCTGTTCCTCCCACCCCCAGCCTCCTCTGCTGCTGTGATCAGTGAACACCGTAGACCGGGAGGAAGCACAGCTCAGGGCAGAGGGTGGGAGGAGGAGCCGGCCAAATTAACTTTTTATGTTAAACCGCAGGTGATTGGTTGCTGAGACACAGGATGGTCCTAAGCAACCAATCACGAGCTTACTAATATGAAAAGTCACTCTGCCAGCTTCCGCCCTCTGTTCAGAACTGTGCTGCTTCCCAGTCTCCGCTGTGGAAACAGGTAGGAGACTATGCTATGGGAGACAGAGATTACTGATATAGGGGAAAGGGGGGCAGAAGAGACCACTGTGTGTGTGTGTGTGTGTGTGTGTGTGGGGGGGGGTGATGTGAAAGGGTCAGAGGAAACTCTGGGCAGGGTCACCCCCATAGCAGTGTCCGCTACCACCCTTCACTGAACCCTGCATTCTGGGGGCAACGCACGCCTGAACCCTGCATTCTGAGGGCAACGCACGCCTGAACCCTGCATTCTGAGGGCAACGCACGCCTGAACCCGGCATTCTGAGGGCAACGCACGCCTGAACCCGGCATTCTGAGGGCAACGCACGCCTGAACCCGGCATTCTGAGGGCAATGCACGCCTGAAGCCGGCATTCTGAGGGCAACGCACGCCTGAACCCGGCATTCTGAGGGCAACGCACGCCTGAACCCTGCATTCTGAGCATAATGCACTCCTGATCCCTGCATTCTGAGGGTAATGCACTCCTGATCCCTGCATTCTGAGGGTAATGCACTCCTGATCTCTGCATTCTGAGGGTAATGCACTCCTGATCTCTGCATTCTGAGGGTAATGCACTCCTGATCCCTGCATTCTGGGCGCAATGCACTCCTAATCCCTGCATTCTGAGCAAACCACACTCCTGATCCCTGCATTCTGAGCGCAACACACACCTGAACCCTGCATTCTGAGCATAATGCACTTCTGATCCCTGCATTCTGAGCAAACCGCACTCCTGATCCCTGCATTCTGAGCGCAATGCACACCTGAACCCTGCATTCTGAGCATAATGCACTTCTGATCCCTGAATTCTGAGAGCAATGCACTCCTGATCCCTGCATTCTGAGGGTAATGCACTCCTGATCCCTGCATTCTGAGCGCAATGCACTCCCGATCCCTGCATTCTGAGCAAACCGCACTCCTGATCCCTACATTCTGAGCGCAACGCACACCTGAACCCTGCATTCTGAGCATAATGCACTTCTGATCCCTGAATTCTGAGAGCAATGCACTCCTGAACCCTGCATTTTGAGCACAGCGCACTCCTAAACCCTGCATACTGAGTGTAATGCACTGGTGAACCCTGCATTCTTTGCATAACACACTTTTAAACCATGCACAGTCTTGTACTACTTATTTTTTTCTGAGTAAAAATATTTTGTCAAAAAAGAAAAGGGGTCATCTTAATGTTTTTTTTTTTGGGTGGGGGGACGGGGACACTATGCCCAATGATCTTTGACTTCATCAGTGTTGTTCAAGTTGATCTTCATCCCTCCCCTGGTTTATTCTTTTACAAGTCAGATGTAATTCCCAATTTTTGGCGCAAAACTGCTTGTTAAAGAGGAGCTTCAGTCTGTAAAAAGAATAAATAAATAAAAATCAGCAGCTACAAATACTGTAGCTGCTGACTCTTAATATGAGGACACTTACCTGTCCAGGGATCCCCCATGACGTCGGCACTCCGAGCCAATTTATCATTCGGGTGCAGGCACCGGCACTGTAAGTAAGGGAACAGCCAGTTTCCTACTGTGCATGCACAAGTCGCGCTGCACCTTCTGAATGGTCCCACCATCTTCTGTGACCTGTGTGTGTCCCAGAGGGGCCAGAAATGTTGTAGATTGCCGACTGGCTATCTTATCCGGAAGTGGGAGCCCGTAACTGTTAAAACCATGTCCCCACTCCCCCCCCCCCCCTCAGAAAGTGCCAAATGTGCCAGTGGAGGGGGGAGGGGGAGACATAGCAGAGCTTCCCTTTTTGGGTGGAGCTCCACTTTTAGGTGATTAATTATTTTCCCACATTATGAAAGGAAAGCAATTCAAAAAACAATAAGCATATCACTGCAATATATGCACATTTCCCCATGCCATATTCTTTCTTAAAAAAAAAAAAAAAAAACTCTGCAAGCAAAGAAAAGGACAGTTGATTCTGCAGAAATTGAGAAAGCTCCTAACATCCTGCACCAAAATGCCAAGCAGTTTTGTCAGACTTGCCTGAGCTCTCCTCTACTGGATTACAGAACACCTATCCCTTATGTTCTGGAGATGATCGGTAAAGGTGTTCTGTAGTCCAGCAGAGTAGAACTGTAGGTGTAGCCAGGAGTCCAGCATTACCTCTCTGGCAATAGGGACATTTGTACCTGTGGGAATTGTCCCTTAGTGCTGAGTTTATTAGTGTAGAATGAAATTATGTGGGAAGTGATGCTTTGTGGAACTTGTGTGCCAGTGAGGAATATTATCAGACTCTGCTGTGGAAGGACTCCGTTTCCTGTCGGGCCGTGCTGCATAGGAAGGCTCCTGGGAAGAACAGTGCCTCATGGGAGAGCTTATTTAACCACTTGCCGACCGCTGGTCGGCAATTGACGGCGACAGTGTGGCTCGATAACGCAAAACGCCGTCATACGTCGGCGGCCGCGAGATCGAGCCCAGTGAGCGCGCGCCGCCGGAGGCGCGCCCGCGCGCTCACTGTGTCTGGGGAGGGCCAGGGAGCGGGTGCGGCAGGGTCGATCTCCGCCGGCCACCCGCGATGCCCCCCCCGGAGTGAAAGAACGGAGGTCCGTGTAAGTAAACACGGACCTCCGTTCTGTGAGAGGGGGAAGGGCTGTGATCACAGCCTTCCTCTACATGGAAGGTGTGATCACTTCCCTTCTCCTTTTAGGGCAGTCCCCCCACAGTTAGAACACGCCCAGGGAACACAGTTAACCCTTAGGGCGCCCCCTGCAGGTTAACCCCTTCACAGCCAATGGCATTTACACAGTAATCAGTGCATTTTTATAGCACTGATCGCTGTATAAATGCCAATGGTCCCAAAAAAGTGTCAAAATGTTCCAACATGTCCGCTGAAATATCGCAGTACCGCTAAAAATCGCAGATCGCCGCCATTACTAGTAAAAAATAAAAAAATAAAAACCCCAGAAATTAATTCTCATCATCCGTAAACGCAACCACTTTTGCGCAAACCAATCAATAAACGCCGATTGCGATTTTTTTTATCACAAATATGAGGAAGAATATAAATCGGCCAAAACCAATGAAAAAAAATGTTTTTTTATATTTTTTTTTTGGATTTGTATTTTAGCAAAAGTAAGAAATTTGTTTTTTTTTTTTTTTTTTTTGCAAAATTGTCGCTCTTCTTTTGTTTATAGCGGTGATCAGAACTGACGCAGAGGTGATCAAATACCACCAAAAGAAAGCTCTATTTGTGGGAAAAAAAGGACGCAATTTCACGACCGCGCAATTGTCAGTTAAAGCGACGCAGCGCCAAATCGCAAAAAGTGCTCAGGTCCTAAAGCTGGAAATCCTTCCAGGGCTGAAGTGGTTAAGTGAAGGGAGTGGCCTGTTGCAGTTTCTTTGGACAGCGTGATCGAGCAGCAAGGGCTCTGTGTGCCTTTACAGCGGGATTGCTGCCAGCGGCACATGCACACTGAGGAAGCGGCACCCGGGTAGCCCAGGGTGCCGTTTCTTCTGTATTCGTGCCGTATATGACGGCTCCCGTGTGCATGCGTGGGAGTGATGTCAGCGCGGCTCCGCCAATCACAGCGCTGGTGCCCGCGCTGTGATTGCACGGAGCCGCAGACCTGGAAGAAGGATGTCGCCGGTCACATCGGTGTGCCGAGACCGCTGCAACAGCTTTGTTCCAAGGTAAGTGTTTCATATTGAGCTAGTATGCGCTGCATACTAGCTCATTATGCCTTTTCTTTGCAGGTTTTTTTTTTGGGGGGGGGGTGGGGGCGGCTTTACAACCACTTTAAATACATACCTCATCAAGAACGTTAGTAGGCATCCGAGTATTACTATCGGACTGAGGAGGCTGGATTATAATCACTTGAGTGCACTGGATTGCTGTTAGATGTAAGCTTACTCTAAAGTCAGTGATCACTGTGAAGGTTTCTATCTATATCAGTGGAATTCCTATTTTACCCTTGCGCCATGTTCTGAGGATCTGTGGACACTTCTTAGGTACCTAATCTTGAAATAAAAGAGCCAGCAGAAAATGCACTGAGCTTTAATAGAGGATTTGCTACAATTACACCTACTTTCTCCCCACTTTGCAGGATTCAGGGTATTATACTTTGCATTACTGAATTCTCCTAAGAACTCTTAAATAGAGCAGGTGAATCTGAATCAGCCAGTTGCACTATTCATTGAAGTTATACCAGTTTGGTTGCATTCAGGGCAGATCCTAGGGTCACAGACGCCTGGGTGCAGAAATTTTTCTGGCGCCCCCACATGGGCGTGGTTATTTTACTAACTTCTCCCCTTTAAAATGTTTCTATGGCAATGACTCAAATACAGAGATGCTCCCCTAAGGAGTCTTCATTGCCATTGGATCCTACCATGATATCTTAAAAATAAACAAAATACAGGAAAAGAATACTTGTGGTTCCTCAACAGCTGGAGGGCCGTAGTTTGAAGATCCCTGCTCTAATGAGACCTTGGGGGGGGGGGGGGGGTGTCTCTGATGGACACAGAGAGGGCTTCTGTTAGAGAGTCTGTTAGAAAGAACCCCCAGACATACTGCAGACATAATACAAGAGATAGTCCAAGACTGCAGACAAAGTACAAGACATGGTCAGAGACTGCAGACATAGTACAGGAGGTGGTCAGAGACTGCATACATAGTACAGGAGATGGTCATAGACTGCAGACATAGTACAGGAGATGGTCAGAGACTGCAGACATAGTACATAGGATGGTCAGAGAATTCAGACATGGCACAAGAGATGGCCAGAGACTGCAGACATGATACAAAAGATGGTCAGGGACTGCAGAAATGATACTAGAGATCAATGTATCAAATGCAGCCCACAAGTGCCCATCAAATGCTGCCTCATTAATGCCTATTTAATGCAGCCTCATCAGTACCCACCAATTGCAGCCTACCAGTGCCCATCAATTGCAGCCTACCAGTGCCTACCAAATGCGGCTTTATCAGTGCCCACCAATTGCAGCCTACCAGTGTCCACCAATTGCAGGCTACCAGTGCTCATCAAATGCAGCTTATCAGTGCCCACCAAATGCAGCTTACCAGTGTAGTGTCTATCAAATGCAGCCTACCGGTGCCCACCAATTGCAGCTTACCAGTGCCCACCAAATGAAGCCTACAAATGCCCACCAAATGCAGCCTTATCAGTGCCCATCAAATGCAGCCTATCAGTGCCCACCAAATGCAGCCCACCAGTTCCTACCAAATGCAGCTTATTAGTGCC
>BLSH010559378.1:179476-201734 GCA_018402905.1 Glandirana rugosa
TTTTTTTCGGAGATTTGTGTTGACGGACCTTTGATGGAATTTACTGAGACACATGTACATGACTATTCTATATTGTCTCCTCTCAAGTCCCCGTCGACTTTTTTTTTTGCGGGTTTACGGAGATCTGTAGGGAAATGGTCGTCGTCACATGTACTCCGGATTTCCTAATTGTCAAATGTAAATCCAGGGTGTGAGTATTTACAGAATTGTTGTATTTGTACTGAACTCAAGAACCACTTAATTGGTGTTGTCATGGACCGTGCTTTTGGGGGAAGGACAGGTCCGGTAAAAAGTCGAAAGTCGCGATAGTGTGAAACTCGTGTTGCATGACTGAGTAATTGTCATTCAAAGTGTGATAGCGCTGAAAGCTGAAAAATGGCCTGGACAGGAAGGGGGTTTTCGTGCCAGGTACTGTTGTGGTTAATTCACCAAGAACTCAAGTCATGTTTATGTTGTTAAGACATTTATGAGTGTGGGACCTAAATGTAAACTGTTAATCCTTTAGGCCTCATGTACACTGCTGCTGGTAAAGGGATGTCTAGAGGCATTTGGGCGTTTTTTTTTTCAGCTGCCCCTGAACTCTCCTCTGTTATATCTTATCAGTACATGTACACAGAGTCATTTAAGGTAGTTTCCAGGCAGTTGTGTTTAGAGGCTTTTTTTGGAACGCAAAAAAATGGGGTCAGACGCCAGTTCAGAGGCATTTCAAATGCCAAACAGCTTGTAAACATGCCAACTCACGTCTAGGAGCGTTTCGTTTACAGGCGGTTCCATTTACAAAAAAAATTTTTTTTTTTTCAAAAACGCTCCTAGATGCGAATGCGGCATGCAAAACGGATGTTTTAGATGCCAGTTTCTAGCTGTCTTGATAAAACGTTCAGGGGAGATTGAAACAGCATCCCGTGTAAATGGGGCCTTACCTGTGTGATGCAATTTTTGTTTAATTGAGAGTTACATTTTAACACAACAGCAATTTATGTAACGTCCAGCGCTCCCCTGTGCTGGCAGCATCCATCTTCAGCCCCTCTTCCTTCTGGGGCTGCGGCTCCGGCTCTGCCGAGCGGGAGCCGCCAGTCATGGCACGATCACAGTGAAGAAACGGCACGGAGGCCGTTTCTTCACTGCGCATATGCCGAAATGACGTCGGCATCAGCAGTACACTGCATATCTCCTGAACCGTGCAGGTTTGGGAGATATGCAGGGCACCTACAGGTAAGCCTTATCATGAGTTGACAAGCACTTTAAGAAAAAGTAACACTATGAGTGAACCCAGAGTGTCGGCGGGAATGGTGGAGGACTCTGTGTCAGGGAGATTGAGGGGGAATGGAATTATCAAGCGACCCTCAAGGGGGCAGCACTACATAGTTACAAATGGAGGCCTCAACATGGTAAGATAAGAGGTAGAGGTGTTCTGTCATCCAGCAGAGTAGAACTATAAGTACAAATGGAGGCCTCGGCATGATAGTAAAAAATAGAGAGCTCTACCACTATACATGTCTAATGATTCTATGTATGAAAGTAGAACTAAGGGAAGGGGATATTTCCCTTCACTTCCTGTCCCATAGCCAAAACAGGAAGTGAAAGCAAATCCCTTGACAGTAAGAACATTTCTGATTGTCACCAGAAGTAGTGACCTAATTTGAATATGTCTCCTCTATTCCTGTTCTGTTGACAACCCAAAGCGGAATAGATGGTATTAAAAACTTGACAGGTGTTCTAATCCCTCTGCAGTCCATCCAAAAAAAAAAAAGTTTGCCTTAGTTAACCACTTGACCTCTGGAAGATTTACTCCCCTTAATGACCAGGCCATTTTTTGCTATACGGCACTGTTATTTTAACTGACAAATGTGTGGACCTACAATACTGTACATAAATTAAGTTTATGTCCTTTTTTTCCCACAAATGGAGCTTCCTTTTGGTGGAATTGTTTGCTCTATAAACAAAAAAGGCAGACAGTTAAAAAAAAAAAAACAATATTTTTTACTTTCTGCTATAGAACATATCCAATAAAAAAATAAATAAATCGAATTTCTTCATAAATTTAGGCTAGTATGTATTCTGCTAAATATTTTTGGTAAAAAAATTCCAGTAAGCGTATATTGATTGGTTTGTGTAAACGTTATAGCGCCTACAAACTATTCTGTGTATATATAATGGAATTTTTATCTTTTTTATTTTATACTAGTAATGTATTATAACAATATTGTGATGGGAAATCTGACACTGTCACTTAGTGGGAACCAGTGACACTAATACAGTGATATGCACTGGCTGGGAAAGGGTTAAACATCTACGGTGATCAAAGGGTTTAAATGTGTGCCTAACCAGCGTTTTTGTGTACACAGAATTCTGCTTTTACTAAGGGATGTGCCGGATTTTTCCCCCTGCTTTGCAGGGAAACAAAATCCAGCACATCCCCACTGACAGGACAGAGATCTGCTATCACATACCTGGTATCAGAGCTTGAAATGATGAGGAAGGCCTCTCTTACGCCTCTGACTCGGGGCCCCTGGTAGTGTGAATAGAAGGCGCAGGAGGACAGAGTGGCACGAGTGCTTGTAGGTCTTGCCAGTAGCAAAGCAGGTATCTACGCCAAGCAGAAGAGATTGTCAGTAGTCTTCAGTGAAGCAAACGGGCTGGTAGACAGCTGGAGGATGGCAGACTGAAGCAGGCTGGTACTGGCGACAGAGGGCAGGTGAGACATACACTGGTATCAGACTGTAGAACAGCAGGTACAGCAGGATGTGTCAGGAAGCAGAGTCAGGCAAGTGGGGTTATATACTGGCAGGACGGATCAGGTACAGAGGAGCAGACAATAGCATGGTCTGGGTGCAAGCTAGGTCAGGAGCCAGTCTATGGAATTGGCGCAAATGGAGCAGACAGAAGCGGAGGTCAAAGACAAGCTGGGGTCTGTGGAGAGTTCAGAGCATGGTCAGACAAGCCAGGTCAGCAACTGGAATCAGGATACAGGATAAAAGGAACCCAGGATGAAGGGAAGGCTGAAAGACAAAGCAGCACTGGCCGAGTTTAAATAGCCTGCTTGGCGCCAACATCTGTCACAAGTGCATGCGTGCGTCGGCACGCACGAGAATGCACGACGGCTCATATGTATGCGTGAGTATGCACATATGCATTAGCTAGTGCCCAATTCTTGCGAGCATGAAAGGGAACATGTTTTAGACACTGCACAGAAGACCTTTCCTAACATCTGCATTATTTACATATGCAGAGCTCTGTCCAGTGTGTCTACACGGCGATCAGCAGGTGCCGGCAGACATCCATTGGCCGGCACTCGCTGATCGGCTTCTGCTGCGACTGTGGCACGAGCGCCCCCTACCTACAGTAGTGCAAAATAACGTATATATATATATACATGATTCCGCACAGAACGGCCGCCCTGTAGCAGTAAATCTGCTATAGGGCGGTTGGCAAGTGGTTATACTTTAAGGCTCCAGCAAGTCTTTTTTTTTTTTTTTCAGCAAATTTGCATAGTGCAAATATTGTGGTAGTCACGTTAGTTTTTCCTTCCTATGTTAAGATGGACAAGGTCTGCACAGTCTTCCAGTTTACATTCATCATCATTGTTAGATCCTTGTTTTTTACTGTGCAATTTGACAGCATGATCTTGTCTCCCTTAGGTATTTGCTTCCTGCCTCATATTTCTGTTGGAATACGGATTATGCCTTTGATTTATGAGGGGATTACTAGCAGCCTGAAACTTGTAGCTGAAGGGTAGTGTGTAGGTAGGAGAATGATAGAGAGCTATGTTACTTTACTGTGAGAATGCCGCTTACAATAACATACTTGCCTCATGTAGTTATGACAAGTACAAGTAGCAAATCGTTAAAATAGAAAACACCATTTTGTGTGGTGACAAAACGATTGCTTTTGAAGTAGATAGAGAGTGTTTTATGAATTAATGGAGTGCAAAGTGATTTCACTAACTATTATTTACAGAATCCTCCTGCCTTCGTGCCAGCAGTTGGAGAGTACTTCTAAGAGCTGTAATGACAACGTAACCAGGTTGAAATTTATGGTGTGTTAAAAATGTAAACACCGCACAGAAAGTCAATAGTACTTGGAGTTCCCTCTCTATTGTCTTGCCTCTCCTGGAATCCTGTTAATTCCACCAAAGCTCCCGGTTTGCAGTGGATGTGAGAGAGGGAGGGAGAGAGCACCATCCAACAATGGGAGAGCAGTGATTTACTTACTGGCTTTATCGCTTCTGTTAAAGCGGTTGTCTACCTAAAAAAAAAAAAAAAACCTGTAAGGCAAAGGCATAATGAGCTAGTATGCACCGCATACTAGCTCATTATGAAATACTCACCTTAGAACGAAGCTCCCGCAGGGCTGCCCGGTCCCTGCAGAGGGAGCGGACATCTTCGCTGTGTGGATTCTTCCGGGTTCGCGGCTCCAGCCACTCACAGCGCTGGGAGCTGCGCATGTGCGCGGGAGCCTTTCTTTCCGGTTGACTTCCCGGTAGGGTCTGGCGCTAAGCGCCGTGACGCTAGCAGCTGCATTGCAAGTGCAAGTATCTCTAAACCGTACAGGTTTAGGAGATATTCATTTTACCTACAGGTAAGCCTTATTATAGGCTTACCTGTAGGTAAAAGTCACTTTTGGGGGTAGATAACCACTTTAAAGCTCGTTCAGCTGTACTTCTCCTGTGGATCACAGAAGTGCAGTCCGTTCTGCACTCCTGTGACCCATTTGCCCCAGACAGTGGGCTGATGTCACAGAGCCGGTCCAGGCTCAGGCAAAATCACGACAATGAAGTCAGGATACGCCCACATGCCTGGACCGGCACCTGGCTCAGCCTCTCAACGAGCCACAGAGAGCCTGGTGTGCATATTTCACAGAATGAATGGCTGAAAGGCCTGCCTTGTGTCCTACACATGACACTTTTTCTTTGTTTCACTTATTTATCACAGGTAACACTGCACACATTGTTTTTTTAATACACAGAGACCGTGCAGGTTTGTCATGGCCTGCCCTGACATCAGGTAAGCGCTTGAGTTTTTTCCCAACTGGGGAAATACTTTTTAGGATCAGCTTCAGCAGGTCCCTAAGTAGTGGGGTCCACCTTTTTTCGGCCTAGGTAGATCATAGAGTGCCTTTTCCCTGTTGGGAGCCTTGCTCCTTGCAGGTGGGGGGAGTTCAGGGATTCCATCGCTGTACCATTGTGCACTTTTTGTGTGCTGTGATTTCATGGTTCACTTTTTTGATCATTGGGGATCAACTTAGCACTGTACCACTAAAACTCCTTTAAAATAAAAGAAAAACCTCTGTATTTACTACCAAAAGTGTTATGCCGCAGTTAACTTTTTATCCAGCCTCTATAATGCTACATTTATTATTTTTAGAGGCCAATATAAAGGAAAACAAATGCACTTGTGTGGTTTAGCCAATCATTTTCTGCTTATTAAAGCTTTGTGGTCCATGTAACTGGGGCTGTGGCATGGACGTGTCCTTTGCCTGCATACTGTATTGTAAAAGGTGTCCCTCTTTATCATTTCAGAAAGTTGAAAGACATGCTACTGGCCTCATGCACATTGGACAGCATAGCAAAATATTAATTTCACTTTCATTCATTGATGGACGCAGCAGCTCTTCATGACATATGGGGTTATCCACCTTCTCACTAGGAGTGGACTAGGCAGAACACAGTTCAGCTAAAAGCAGACACAGTCCCTCCCAAGGGGCGGTCCTCACTTGGTATAACCCCTCCACCCTGCTAAGCACACTCAGTTTTTTCTTCCTAGTGCAAGGAGTAGGAGTTGGCTCCCTGCTGGGACCTGTGTTCTCCGTTTTTTTCTTTTTTAAGAATTTTTGCTTCTGATGAAGACTTCAATCAAGTAGCCGGCTGGGTGACAGGCTGGATATCCTAGATCCAGGTAGTCTCCCCAGCGCGGCCAATGGACGTTTCGTGCGGTGCAGCCTGTGGTTTAATTGTCCCGCTGGTGCACTTAAGACTGGGTGTCGGGCCCGAGTCGCGGGTGTCGCTTTGGCCGGCAGCTCCCCCGGGAGTAGCGGGTGTGGCAGGTCTGTCTCAGGTGGGATACCCGCTCTGCCCATCAGGATGGGTAAGTACACCGGCAGGCGGTTTGTTAGGCTGACGGGCTGGTTCCCCCTCCCCCCTTTTCTTCACCTCCCACCCCCCGGTGCTGCACTACCGCTGTCCTTTCCCTCCACTCCCTACGGGGGTTCCCTTGGGACGTGGGGGCCCCTAGTGGCGCCCCTTCCCTTCGGCTTTGCCGGCTGCATGGCGACCGGTTCGGTCGGTAGCCATGGCCGGCGCCATTTTGCGGTAGTCCGGCCACCATTTTCCTGTAGCCGGCCACATGTCCGGCCTCTATTGCTGATCGCGGCTGCCATTTTGTTGTGGCTGGCCACGTGTTTTGGCCTCTAGGGTGCATGGTGGCCATCTTGCAGTGGCCCAGGTGTTCAGTCCGACCTGTATGTGTGTGGGGGTGGTTCCCTGGCCTTTTGGCGCTGGTTTACCCCCATAAAGTAGCTGATACTGGTCACAGCCCTGTCCCGGCAGGCACGGCTCCTTTCAGAAGGAGGGAGCGGGCAGGTGGTGAGTCCCTCCGGGGTTACCCTCCTGTGGAAGTCCTGCGCAGTCTTGGGGTGGGGGGACGCCTGGTCTCCTGGTATTACAGGTCCCAGTTTGAGGGCCATGTTACCAGGGTGGGTTACAATGGCAGCCGATGCAGGTGCCCCCCCACTTGACCTCTCCGTGGCGCTTGGGGAATGCGAGGCGGTCCTGGGTTTCCTGGGCGGGGTCGCGGGCGTATGGCGGACCGTACCCCCCTCCCGCCTCTGGGAAGAGTCGGACCCTGACAGGGGCCCCTCTATGACCGGGGCCCTCCTTGAGATATCGGATGGCATGCCCCCAATTTCCCCTAATAGTTTGGAGGAGTATGCAGCGGTTACTGCGGTGCATGGGAAGGCACCAGTCAGCACCCTGATCACAGCGGTGTAAGCCGTGGGTTAAAGGGTAGCAACTCGGTCTACCATCGCAGATGTCCTGTGTTCTCGGAAATGTTACTTCATGTAGCGGGAAGCCCTGTAGCCCGGCCCGTTTCGCAGGCGGGCCGGCACCGATCCTCCCCTTCTCCCACTGTCGGGGGCCACAAGGGGAATATATACGGCTGGACCATTGAAGAGAGGGGCCGTCCCCGTCGGGCCGCATAGCCCGGCCCGTGTGGCTGTGGGTCCCCCAGGTGTCTTATCTGGAGTGGGGCTGCGGGGACTGGGTGCCATCTCTGTCCCCTTTTCCTGTACGTGGCAGCCCGTGGTTGAATCCACTATGCCTCGCCTGATCATGGTGACCACGATCTCAGAGGGGGGGTGGCACTCCGTCCTTAGGCTACGGCTGACAGGAGCGCCGAGTCTCCCGCCAGATCTGGGTCGTTCTGGCAGGGTCATCTATCACCCTGTATTGGCTTCCACTCTGATGTTGTAAACGCCCTCTGAACGGGCTGAGCTTTCGCACCGCAAAACCACTAATGTGGGGTTCCTCCTGCATGTGTGGGGCGCGCTGACCCGGCCCCTTCAGGGCTTAGATATCTGTGCCCTGGACGCGGCCCCCCTGGTACCTTGTTGACTAGGTCTTCGGTAGGGTCCTGTCTTAGGAAGGCCCTGGCGGTCTTGCCTTTTCAGGTAGGCCTTCCTTCAACAAGGCCTCGACCAGAAACTGGCGTTGAGCACTATCTAGGGGCAGGTCTCTCTCTAGATAGATGCGATTTTTTCAGCATCCTTTGGCAACGCATTCAGTGATCTGTACTTTTATGCAGGGGGTTCAACATGTTGCCCCCCAGGTGCCTTTGGCGCCATGGGACCCCAGTTTGGCTTCTGAAGCCACCTTTGGAGAATATCGGGTAAATCCCCCTGCGATGGCTTTCGTGGAAGGTTGCCTTCCTGGTGGCGATCACACCCGCTCGGTGGGTGTCTGATTTGGCGGCTCTGTCTTGTAGGTCCCGTTATCTGGTCCTACGAGGATAAGGCGGTCTTGCGCTCATCACCTTCTTTTTTTGACTGAGCTGGTATCATTTTTCCATGTCAATGAGGGCATTGTCCTTCCTTTGCAGTGCCCGCGCCCGTCTCACCCTTAGGAGGATGCTTTGCACTCCCTGGTTGTGGTTAGGGCCTTGCGGGTATACCTGGCGTCCACGGCCTCCTTTCGGGGGTCGGACGCTGCGCCTTGTCGTGGTGAATGGTCCATGCGGGGATTTGGCAACCTCATTTGGCCACTTGTTGTCGGATTCGACAGGAGGTGAACCGTATTTTTACTATTAGGGGTCTGGAGCCCCCTTTTTCGGTCACGGTTCACTCTACCAAGGTGTCTACCGCTTCCTGGGCTGTCCAACACCAGGCATCGGTCTCTCGAGTGTGCAAGGCGGCTATTTGGTCCTCTGTGCACTCCCTTTCAAAGTTTTACAATGTTGATGTTTTTAGCATCCTCGGATGCTGCTTTTGGCTGCAAGGTTTTGCAGGCGACTGTGTGAGGCACGTCTAGTCTCTCACAAGAGTGCTCTTCCGTTGGGTGAAGGTTTCTTTTTACTTTGCCCACCCCTCGATTTGACACTGCTTTGGGATGTCCCCATATGTCATGAAGAGCTGCTGCGTCCGTCAATGAACGAAAGAGAAAACTGGATTTTTTGACTTACCGTAAAATCAATTTCTCTGAGTTCATTGACGGACGCAGCACCCACCCTCTTTTCTTGAGTATGTACTGCAGATTTTACCACCAATATACTAAACATTACTTAAATCTAAGTCGGATTTCCTCATAGCAGTGTCTGATTAGTCAAAGCTTTAAATTAGTTATCAAATGTTTTGGCTGATGTACCAAGATGTAAATTCCCAACCTGGTTCTTGATATGAATTTACTTATCCAAATCCCAATCTTGAACCACAGTTCTTAAAAATATAACAACTGCAGCACACAGTTATAAAACATGCTGCAAAAGCTTATGTGCAGAGATAAATATGAATATGGGTCAATAATAATTTGAGTATTTGAGGCCTCATACGCACGGACGTTTTTTGACGCCAACGTTTTCTGGCGTTTTTTGCAGCTCCCCATGTTAGTCAATGGCCCCATAAAAACGTCAGCGTTTTTGAGCTGTAGATGGCGTCGGCGTTAGTGAGCTGAAAGTAGAACCCACGGCCATCGCGTTCTGAGGCTGTAACATTTTGGCATTTTTTGACGCCGAAAAACGGCAACAAACTCCAACTAATATTGTACCGGTGTTTTCCGGCGTTTTTTGGTTGAAAAATAGCAGAGGGATGATTTTATTTTAAAAACGCCTATTGACGCCGACGCTCACGCTCACTAACGCCGATGCATAACGCCGAAAAACGCCGATTTTTTTTTCCTTGATGCCGGGCCCGACGTTTTGTTTATTTTTAAAGATACGCCCGTGTGTATGAGGCCTTAAAGTGGTTCTAAAGGCTGAAGGTTTGTTACCTTCTATGCATAAAGGTAAAAAACGTTCCGTGTGTCCATGTGCGGTGGCAGCCCCCCAAATCCTTACCTGACCTCCCTCCAATCCAGCAATGTTCACGCTAGCCCTGGCTGTCCTGGGAATCTCCCTTACTGGCTGAAACAGCAGTGGGAGCCCATTGAACGCAAAGAGCAGTGAGTGAGCATGCAGCGTTACCCCCAGGGCAAGCAGCTTTTTCTCGGGGCACTGCTCAAGAGGGAGAAGCCAGGAGCGCCGGTGGGGGAGCTGAACAGAAGAGGATTGGAGCTGCTCAGTGCAAAACCTCTGCACAGAGCAGGTAAGTATAAAATGTTTGTTATTTAAAAAACAAAAAAAAACAAAGCTTGAATACCACTTTAATTTGATAATTATTTTGATAAGCATGTTTGACCTGCAAGGATAGAGAAACAAGAGCTGAGATAGCAATCACGCTTTTGGATTTCAAACTCATATGCTGGCACAGTGATGTTTGTTTAAAGCTTTGGCTAAATCAAAACCAACCTGTACAAATGATTCTAGGTAGGATGTAACTACCCGTCTCAGATAGTACTGTGTGTTTCAAAAAGTTAGTTATATTTAATAATGAAAATGTGTTACAGTTACATAACAGATTACAAACTATTAAGTTAGTCCTCAAGTTTCACTCACCATGTTATAAATACTCAATGTGCCCTCCACCTACTGCACAAGTAAAATCAAGGCGATAGCTGAATTTGTCCCCAACGCGTCTTAGAGTGTCCACAGAGGTTACTGCAGCCATGATTCTGTGTATGAGCTCATCCAAGTCAACGTTGTTTTACATATTCCTACAAGAAAAAGTTACAGGGTGTGATGTCTGGAGATCTTAAGGGCCAAGAATGTAGTGCCAAGTCTTGTGACACAAAACTTTACCGCTTAGAAGAAACGTTTCATCACTAAAAATCAACTGCGATAAGACTGTCATCCTTCATGTCGTCCAAGAGCATATGACAGAAATCTAAACTTTTTCTCCTGTCACTTACACGAAGAGTTTGCACCAGTTGCAATAGGTATGGCCTCAGAAGCAAATGTCATCTTAACACGCCAAACAGTTGTATGAGAGATTGCAAGGTCCTGGCTACCACGATGAACTGGCTTGTGCAGGCTTTTCCGAAAAAGCTTCTTGAATTTGTTGCACATTTTCCTCTAAAGTGTGTGGTCGCCCTGGACTCTGCCCCTTACATAAACACCTTTATTCTTCAAATTGTTTATACCAACGACAAATGTTTGCAACTGGTGGTTCAATCCTAAAAACACTGTTGAAACACATGCTGCTCTGTTATTACCAGAGGCGTAACTAGAGCCTTCAGGGCAAGAAATTATGAAGGGCCCCCCTGACCCCTGGCCAGGGCCCTTCCCTCTTTTCACTTCATTTTATTTCTTTTAGAATTTTATTTTTATTATTTTTTACAATTTTTTTTTTAGGAGCTCTGTTGGGGGGCTTTGATGAGATATCAGGAGTCTAAACAAACCTCAGCCCTCAATCTCCATCTGTGTAACCTCAGCTACACAGAATGAATGGACAGGAATAGTTGTGTACCAAGCCTCCCATTCATTCAGAGACAGAAGTATAGTAAAAACTGTTTACTATGCTTCAGTTATGAATGAACCAATTGGTACCAATCACTGACTCTGTTCATTCAGAAAAGGAAGGAGCCGGTAAATTACAAATTTACCGACCCGTTCCCATCTCTCCATCATGACACATCTTCTACAGCAGCTGGCAGGAGAGAGGAGGGTGGAAGAGAGCCGTTTTGTGGGGGGACCAGAGAAGCACACAGGGACCCTGGGAACAGTAGAAGACAAGTAAACTGGATAGGATGGGCGGCAGGGGCAGCATAAAGAGGATCTCCTCCATTAGGAGGAAAATTGAGGAGATTGGTTCCTCTAAATGCTGCCCCCACCATCCCTCCTATTCAGGTGTAAAAGGGAGGCCCATGGGCCCCCTGGACCACGGGGCCCAGTTGCAATCGCAACCCCTATCATTACACCCCTGGTTATTACAGACTCCGTCTTGCTAAATTGGAGAACACAAAACACCTTCTGTTGCATAGACGCTATCTTGTTAACGACTGAGGTAAGCGTCTATTTGGGCACTAGTAGTGGTATCCAACGGCCGTCATTTGAAATTTTAGACCATGCCTGTTCAATTAGTACAGGTTTTATTCATTGGCAGTTGGTAGTTGCGCAGATATAAGGTTTTAAACTTGGGTCATTCTTTTTGAAACACACTGTATATAGTAGATGTATAAGATTCATTTGTAGTTTGTTTTGTATGTGATTGGGAGCTAGTGTCTCAGCTTCTCCATCAGGCCTTACTGTCAATATGTCAATACTTGCTTGGGGGATGTTGGCTATGAAGCCAACAGAGTCCTTGACAACCAGTGACTGATGGGGAGGAGGTATCAATGGCAAACAAAATGCTCTTCTCTATAGCAGCGCACAGAGACGGGCACACTACCTGTCTCTGTATGCCAACTTAGAGTTAATCTTACTTATCCCCAGTTTCACTATCTATCTATCATATATCTATCTTCTTTTTCTTCTTTATTTGGCACAGTAATAACACAACTTTGTAAAGTCGCATGTGTTGGTAAAGCTACCAAAACTGGTGACAGGGCTTTTTGAATCTGGCACAGGATTTTTTAAACGTCCATATCAGCACCAGAAAAGTGGTGCTAATGCTTTATTGAATTCTCTGATGGTGCCATCTTTCCTTTAGGGTTGTGGGTATGCATACAAATAAATATATATACATTTTTTATGTATTTTTTCTATCAAATGATATATAGTATATATACAAAACAAATGCTAGAGAATACACCTATGCTGAAAGAAATGCGGAGGCTGCCGTTCTGAAAATCCCGGTTGACTGACTGTTGGCAGCCTATTGTTATGTGCCACTCGTGCAGAGAAAAGTCAAAACTCCTGATCTGCATTTTTGGGGAGCAGTGGCTCAGAAAGTACAGTAACCTTTTGAATTAGCAACATAGTGAGACAAACAGCTTTCTGAAAGGAGATCATCATTGGCATCCTACATATGTTCTAAGTACATGTTTCCTTAAAGCTTATCATACACAGGTAAAGACCATCAAAGGAAATGAAATGTTCAATGTTTTGATAATCTCTGCATATACTGTAAGGAACATGAACAACAACATAGGGAGACTCCGGGAGACTAGCTTTAACAAGTTTAGCAATCAGACATGTTGTCATTTTTTTGTCTGGTGTTCTATTCTTTTGACAAATCATTAAGATAAATAGAGATACTGTAACTAAGCACTCCCTCTCCTGTCTTCCAAGCATTACTTGGGTGGAACCCTCACCATGTGGAGTTGATGTGCATGTTGGGTGGAAGGAGGCTCTTTGTGTGACAAGCTTAATTTTTGTTTCAAGGTTCATTTTTCTGACTTGATCCATCAAATGTTATTAGGGTTTATCACACCTTGCTTATTCTGCGCAGTGCTCCAACATGCAGAAGTATATGTAATATTCCCCAATAAGAGCAAGACACCTGACTATATTGGAAGGAGTCCATATTTTTGGCAAGCCTACATAAAACAGGATCTGAACAAAATTACCAGGAACTATAGAAAATAAGCCACATTGTTTCACAAAAATATAGATTTTTTTGTAGGTTAAAGCATTTTATTATTTGCAGAAGCTAAGCTAGGAATATGCACAAAAACATACAAAACAAGCTATAGAATGCCTATTCATTATTTTTTTTTGACAAGCTTTCGACATTTATGAGCATTTGTTCTGTAAAATAAGACTGATAGCAGCTGATTTTGTGTTCTATATTAAAGTGGTTGTCAACGCGATACAACCACTTTAACCTACAGACAGGTAAGCCTATAATAAGGCTTGCCTGTAGGTGCCCTGCATATCTCATAAACCTGCACGGTTTAGGAGATATGCAGTGTACTAGATGTGCCCACATCGGGCACATGCGCAGCGAAGAAACGGCCTTCGTGCCATTTCTTCACTGTGATCGTGTCGTGACTGGCGGCTCCCAGAGTCACAGAGCCGGAGTCGCGGCCCCGGAAGGAAGAGGGGCTGAAGATGGACGCTGCCTGGAGTGGGGACATTGCTGGACATCGCAGGCTTCGTTTGCAGGTAAGTGACACATAATGGTCTACTATGCGATGCATAGTAGCCCATTATGCTTCTACTTTGCAGGGGAATATTGAGGAAGTATACCCCATCAGGGTTTACTTCCTCTTTAAAGCCTACACCTTCCACTGCACATTACTTAGATGCTACTACGCATTATCACGGAATCCAATACATATAAGAGCAAAAACAAGGCACAAAGGTATCTATAGTACCTTGCCTGTTAAAAAATGCCAGCTGACAGCTAGTTCAAACCAAATTACTTTCACAATTATTGTCCACCTTTAAAATAATAAGCACATCATACTTGCCTGCTCTATGTAAAAGTTTTGCACAGAACAGCCCTGACCTTCTTCTTCTTGGGTCCCTCACCATTGTTTCTGGCCTCTTCCCTTTTGCTGAGTACACCTAGAGCAAGCTGCCTCCTCTAAGTGCATTCGTGCATGCTCTCTTCCAAGCCGCCTCTGTGTGTGTATATGGGGGACACAGAGCATGGATCATTCCCACCCCTACTCCCTCCTTGCTGGCTGAGATTGACAGCAGCAGAAGCCATTGGCTCCTGCTGCTGTGTCTTAGCCAATGAGGAGAGAGAGACTGGTAGAGCCGCTGCTCTTGTGTACATCGCTAGACCAAGATTGGGCTCAAGTAAGTATTAGGGAGGGTTGTGGAGGGAGCTTCACACAGGTTTTTTACCTTCATGCATAGAATGTGGAATTTAAGGTGTTCAAGCCTTTTTTTTTTTTTTTGTCTGCCTGTAAATACCCCTCTATGTTAGCCTATGTCCCCATGCACACTATAGGCCTTTACAGGAGTTTAAATTTGTTTTCAGGAGAGGAGCTTTTGAGCATTAACGCTAGGTGTGTTATGCATGCTTGCACATTCATACATACTAATTGCCAGAATAATTTAACATTGTGGCCAATAGATTGCATTAAGGCTAGACGCTTGAATGCGTATGCAAAAACGTGGCCTTTTACCACTTTTTTCTGTTGCTAAACTCATGTAGGTGAAAAGGTGTCATAGAGAATACAGTGTGCATGTGGCCTTAATGTACGGTTAGTTAGCCGCAGGGTGCTTCTCAGGTCTACAGCCATGACCGCCCACTGGCCATCCCATCACATCCGCCCACTGGCCAGGGGTGCACACATGTCACAGCTGCAGTTGGAATTATGCACCCTGTCACACTAGGTTTAGCCTGCCAAGCATGACCCATTCAAGTGAAGTGTGCAATGCATGCTAGTGTGGGATCCAAGGGGTTAAGCAAACAGTGCACAGGCAGCACAGCCTCACCCGATGCTTGCAATAAGACCTCGAGCTGTACCATAGGTGCTGGAGGTCTCACACTTGGACCAGTTGTGGTCCAGGGGGCCCCCTCCCATAGACTCCAATGTTAAGTCCGAAATTCACCTGACAATTGTTGGTCAATGACTGGTCAATTTGTGGACCCGGTACGGCCGAATCATTGGTGCTGAAGGTCCCAAACTTGGACCAGTTGTGGTCCAGGGGGCCCTCTCCCTGTGACCCAAGTTTGGTATTTTTATCGTCTATGGTTCGGGAGAACGGTGTCCCCAAACCGGGTGCCACCCTCCCATAGACTCCAATGTTAAGTCTGAAATTCACGCAACAATTGCTGGTCAATGACTGGTCACTTTGGGGACCCGGTACAGCCAAACCATAGGTGCTGGAGGTCCTAAACCGGGTGTAACCCTCCCATAGACTCCAATGTTAAAGACTGCTAAAGTCTTTGTTGTAAGGGCCCCTTAAGACACTGGGGCCCCTTGCAACAGTACTGCCTGTACCCCCCTGATGGCGGCCCTGTGTATGTAAACTACCTTGTATATAATGCTAGTGAACCGCAAAGTTCTCCCCAGGTCTGAAATGACGACACAACTTCTGCTGACCATTCCCTGAACATTTACCTTGTGAGGGAACTTCTGAAATACTGTGATATGAGCCTATTATGTGACCTTTGTGTACTGGGCTCTATATTGTGGCACTTTTTGGACACTTGTGTACTATGTCCGTTACCCGCAGAATACCTTTCAGCAAGGCGGGGTTTACACTGTTTTTTTCTTACAGGCAGCGGGCTTAACAAAAAAACTGATACCTCCTTTCACACAAGGGAGGTGCATGGTGAAATCTCTCCTGCCGGGTCACTGTATTCTAACTTTCTGCTGTCAGAATATGCTGATCAGCAGCTGCTGATTGATAAAAGTTTTCCAGCGTGTCTGTTCAGTAAAACTGGGAGGGCCACACACCTGAACCGGCCAATCTTTGATCCGTCAGTACACAGCCTAAAACTCTGTGTTGCGTTTAACATATATTAATATGTAGCCTCTATGCACTGGATTCTAGCTTATGTCACTTTTCTGTTGCCCCTGCACCGTTTTACTTTTTTTGCAGGGGACTATTCAGTTTTAGCGCTGCGTCACAATTGGGTACCCATTTCTTTTGAAAAATTTCCATTACTGATGTAACGGTTCAGCCTGAAGGAATTTAGTGCTGACATAATCTGCATGGGACAGTGTTGTGTGTGCGTACTTTGTTTCTTTCCTTTCCCTCGACTCAGAAGGAAGCATTTTCCTGTTGCTACCAATTAAAGCGCATTGTGGATTATCCGTTCCCTGTTTTTTTTTTACATTGCCTTCCACCTACAGTGAATTGTTCACTTCAGGCTGTCTCTGACTCTTACCTCTCTTTACTGCTTGCTTTGTGAGTTTGCAGCTCTCACTTTGGATTAGTTATTAATAGGAGGTCTTTGCTCATGGAGCTTACAATCAAAAGGGAGGGGGAGATGCTACAAAAGGTAATAGCTGCAGAGAATGTTCTTAGGTGCCCAAGGTATTGTGTTCAGGTGGAGGTGAAGTATTCATCCCTGAATAAATGAGTTTTCAATGATTGTCTAAAGATAAAGGTTGAAGCTAACCAGACATAGTGTGGTAGGGAATTACAGAAGATTGGAGAGGTTTTGAAGAAGTCCTGAAGGCAAGCATGGGAGGAGGTGACACGGGAGCTATAGAACAAGCTTTCTTAGGAGGAATGGACGATTTGGGTGACATCTCGAGATGAGTTTGGTGATGTAGCTGGGGGCAGTGTTATGGATGGCTTTGTATGGTGTGATTAGTATTTAGAATTTTATATGCTAAGCTAGTGGAAGCCAGTGAAGGGATTGGCAGAGAGGGGCAGCAGCCACAAATCAGGTGTATAAGTCTAGCAGCTGCATTTATTATAGACTGAAGGGGAGCCTATGTAAATGTAGGTCAGCAAGAATGGAGTTGCAGTAATCAAGGCAGGAGATAACCATGGAGTGTATACGTTTTTTTTTGTGCTGTCAATCGTTAAGAAGGGGTGAATTCTGGAAATGTTACAGAGGTTAAGGTGGCAAGATTTAGCCAGTGATTGGATGTGGAGCTTGAAGAGGATGTCAGAGTCTAGGATTACACCTAGCACGCTAGCATGTGTGGAGGGACCAAAAATTGTGTTATTGATCTCAATGGTAAAGTCATGAGGGGTGATTGGGGAGGAGGATATATTACAAACTTGGTTTTAGACAGACTGAGTTTGAGGAAATTGTGTGACATCCATAGGGATATGTTGCTCAGTTAATTTGTATAACGTGAGAAGAAGGGGTTGAGTTGGAGAGTGAAGAGGTAGATCTGGGTGATGTTGGCGTAGAGGTGGGAGGTGTTGGTATATTGTAAACTGTGGTAGGTTATCAGGTGGTCCACCATGGTCCAGTGCAAGAAAAAAAGTGTGTGTGTGTGGGGGGGATGGGTGCTGGTGCTTTTAGTAAATCCTTACTGAAAATTGTCAGTGCCCTGGATTCTGGCGGTTAGTGTTATACTAAGTTTCATTTTTTTCCTTGTTCTTTGGGTATAGCAGAAAGGACCCCATTGACCCCTTTTTTTGGGATTGTTGGGATCACCTTATTTTTGAGTTAGAAAATATGGATTTTGGACTATATATCCATTTTCCTACTCTTAGGTCTAGTATTATGGAATGTACAGCTTCTCAAGGTGTGAGGTAATCTCCATATGAGTAATTTTTTTAGGTACACTTCCACTTCACTATAACAAATGCAACATAAAATAGGGACTTGGTACTCTACCCGCTTTGTTTTACATTTAATCTTTCCTTCCCTTTGTGGATTACTTTTGAGAGGGCTGTTATGTTATTAATCTCACATTCCCTGAAGTCAAGGGTTATAAGTATTCTTCATTGACCAATAGTTGAGTAGTTGGTCTTTGGTCAATACATAGTTTGTCTAACATTCCTTTCCCTAATGAGACGGCTTGTACCTTACAAACATTCTTGTTTTGTTGACCACGTTTGCTGCTCGTCTAAGTTTTCTCCATCCTTATTTTCTTATGTCATCTTTGCTTGGTTGTCATTCACATTTTTGTTGAGGTTCATCGTTCTTTAAAAATAGCTGTATCCACTTGGTCTTCTTTCACATGGGCTTTTCCGATCAGGTCCGCCTGTCCGTTTTTTCAGGCGGATCTGATCGGACACTCCATTCACCTCTATGGAGCGGTGGATGTCAGCCGTTATGTGTTCGCTGACCACTGCCTCTATCCGATCCAATCCTCTCCTCCAAATCCAGACAGATGGTGGTCTTATTTTCCATCTGTCTAGTGGACAGGATCAGATGAAAACTGACAGGCGGTCCTTTTTCATCCTGTCTCCCCATAGAGGAGAGCGGGACTCTGACAGGTCCGTCTCAGCACAATGAGCATGACCCCAGATCAACACCCCTGCCTTTTCTCATCTATATTTGTGAGTGTATCACACATTGTTTTTAATATATTAAATGGTCGACATACTGCACTTAGAGGCGCTGCTTTTTTTTTGTCCTCTCGGACCTGTCATCTGCCTGCTTGCTGCGGGGGTCAGCGGATCGATCCCCCGCTGAGCAAGCGGAGTCCGTCAAACGGACAATCCCGTTTGAAAGGACTCTTAGTGGTACTACCTGCTCTGCTCTGGAACCTCCGCTTTCATGGTGCCTTTTCTTGTTTGTAACAATTTCCATATTTGCTCCCCCTTTTTCGTCTAGCCTTCTTCAGGCATGGATTCCTTTGAATAATCTTCTAGGAAGACATTAATATCTGTTGAATTTCTTAGTGGCTATTGCCCACCCATCAATTGGATTGCATTTTGATGTCAAATGGTTTGATAAAGGGGCACTTCTGTCTGCCCTGAAACATGTAACCACACCCCCTACATTTCCTGTCATCACCCAGCCAAGAAAGGTGCTGCTTGGAGCCGCGGCCATCTTGCCATTTCTGGAAATTGCTGATGCTTATGTTCCAGCCTAAAGCCTGACTGTTGTACTTCCATTAAGAACTCTGCTTCAACTGGCCACATGACTGCAGAGCTCTGCAGCCTCCCAGTGATTCTATGGAGGTCTATATGGGTTTATGACGAGCCTTGTTCCACTTTTAAGTAGTCAGTACATTTGTATTATCTTTTATTCATTTTAATAAATCTTGTTTGTTTATTAGGGGGTTTTAACCCTTCCTACTCTATCCAAGAAAAAAAGTTTCAGCTGAAGCTACATTTATGTATCCAGGCGATTCATCTATGTTTTCTAATATAACCTTCAACCTTTGCCTTTCTAACTTCCACCTTTCAGTGATCTACTGTGATCACCAGTATGTAATGCCCATTAACATTTTCTGCTACTTCCAATAAAGCTGTATGCAAGCCCAGTTATCTCTGCATTGAAGTCACACGAAGAAAGGCATTTCTGACATCACTTTAGATATACATACTCCCTAGGCTGATTCATGAGTGCTTGTGTGGATCAGCTGGGCACTGATTGTAACACCTAAGTTTCTGGAGAAACAGTAACAGGTCCTGGTGCTACAGTTGATGAACAAATGTCTTTGTACACTCTGCAATTTCAAGTGAAAATAATGCATGCATACTTTCAATAATATCTTATAGAATTAGCAAAATGTGTCTATTTGTTGAATGGTGTGAATACTTAAGGGTGATGGAGAGCACGAAAGTGCACATTGCCTCAGTGGACGTGAGTACTAAGTCAATGCAGTGGCGGTAATCTTGTAAACTGCAACAAAAGCCTGGGGGTCGGCAAGTGTTGTCAACTGACGGGGCCAGAAATGAAATGGCCACACAAACTCACCTGTTCCACGGACCGCTCTAGTTGTTCTTTCTGCTGAGTATGGCCATTGTGGGGGGGTGTTGGTTTACATTTAAATGTTGATGCTGCCTCTTGTGTAGTAGTGGCAGTGTTATTATTTGCCTTCTGTTACTGCACATGCCATTTTGGGTTATCCCAAAGACTTTGTATTACCCACAGAGCGGACCTGGAATTTAGTGGCAATGTTTCTGTCTCTTCTAACCTGCAGAGATCTCTGCATCAAGGCCGGGAAAAGGGGTGGGCAGAAGGGGCAGCTGTCCCAGGCACAGTGAAGCAAGGGCGGCAAAGAATGGATGCAGGGTGGTACACCTATTCAACGGCATGTATTAGCAGTGGGGGAGGGGGTGCAGTTCTGAATCCTTGCCCTGGGAGATGGATGACCCTGTCCTGGTTCTGCTCTGCACATACTAGAATCAACTCCTGGCACAATTATTCTCCTGTGTCACTAATAACCTCTTTGTGGCTCCTACATGTCGCACAATCTTTTGGAGTGTGGCAAATAAATTATTAGTGACATGAGTGGACTTATGTGGGGAGCTGATTGCTGTATATGCAGGGATTGCTGGAGATGAGCAACCTTGTCACTAAAAGCTGAATCTAGGTCCCACTTCCAATGCAGGTACAGTAGAACCCCATACGCCTATAGGGGTCCAGGACATATTAGTAATCTTGCCGTTGAACAGGGTAAACACTTGAGCACTACATATATTTAAATATGGCACTCAAGTAGTGCAAGATGTGGTATATTACTAGTGAGCTGCAGTATGAGTCCCATTCCCACCAAGTCAACCTAGGACAGGCTGGCACAGTTGCTGAAGAAGATCTTTCATGGAATCCTGGATTACACAGAAGTGTTGGGCACCTAAATGTCAGAGGGGGAATGGTAGGCAAGGTGGACTTTATACTAAACCATTATATGCACAGGAGCCTAGTACATTTCTCAGCTTTCCTCCATGTTTACCTTGCACACCACCAAAAGAAGTTCATTCAATTAGTGTTGACATCCTCATCGTTGCCAGCCTGTGGGAATAGAAGATGGTACAATTGCAGATCAGTGGGGATGTCTTTGCACTAGAACAGGGATCTCCAAATATACGGCCCTCCAGCTGTTGTGAAACTACACGTCCCATGAGTCATTGTCAAATTGACATTCACAGACATGACTAGGCATGATGGGAAATGTAGTTTCTGAACAAAGGGAGGGTCATAGTTTGGAGACCCTTGCAGTAGACTATGTACAAAACCATTTATGTACTAAAAGGCATACCTTACTCTTTAACAGGAGTACTCAAGCTAAATGGCAGGGCCATGGTGATGTCCCCATGACTAAGCTCCAGAAGGCAGAGTGAAACACATTGGGACGTGGCCTGGCAGGGGCCCAGGCTGAGGTTGTCTCTTTCTTACCACCATAGGACTCCGTGGATGTGCGACAAAAAGGATCTTTCCTCTCTTCTTCTAGTGACTACAGGAGCTGGGACGAGCTCCATCCCTTGCTGACACTCCTGCAGTGGATGCAGCATCGCCTATGCTACTCCCCATAGTGATCGAGCCTGAGCGGCACACTAAACAAACCATGGGTCACAGGTTATGGTGATGTAGGCCAAACGGAACCAAAAAGACCCTGCTTCATTAGTGAGAAAGCCCTCTTAAAATTGAAGATATTTGCACGTCTCACTTCCATCAATTATTTTAAAAAAAGTAAGGATTTTTTTCTCATTTAGGATAGTGGATGTATGGCTGTACCATTGTCTTGGTCATATTCCCATTGCACATGTTCCTGGAAAAAAAAACTCCTTTGTAGTGGGCGCTGCAACGGTCGCCAGCTGGACACTGGATATATGACGGATACATGCACATGTTCGCCAGCACACTATGGATCTTGAATTTCAGTCCAAAACTTTTATTGCAGAAAGATCACATCACACCAGGATAGGTGCAACGTTTCGAGTCATGCAGGACCCCTTCTTCAGGCATGTGCCGACCACATGCCTGTCGAAGGGGTCCTGCGTGACTCCGAAACATTGCACTTATCCTGTTGTGATGTGATCTTTCTGCAATAAAAGTTTTGAACTGAAATTCAAGATCCATGGTGTGCTGGCGAACATGTGCATTTATTTGGCTGTACCGTTGTGTCTGTCCAAAAGCCCTACTATGCAAGAAGCCATGATTTGCATACACTGCACTGATAACCAGCTGCATGCAGTTTGTGGTTCAGGATTTATGTTTAGCCACAGAGGCCTAAATAATTTTTCATAACTTCTCCACCAATCCTCAGGTGAGGAATATACCCCTTCTTTTGGATTTGTTATGGAAATGAGACATGCAAATACCTTCTGTTTTATGAAAGCTCTGCTGTGTTTCTTCAACTCTGTAAGCTGTGTGGTTAAAGTGGAACTAAGCTCTGCAGTCTGCCTTGAGTTGAACCTAAAATCTCACATCATGTGTGCCTCAAATCCTTAATAAATGCTCT
>BLSH010559378.1:275775-299460 GCA_018402905.1 Glandirana rugosa
ATCAGGACCCGGAGGAGATTGGGAGGGGGGGGTGCAGAGGAGGCCCCTGGATTGTGGAGGGTTAGAGGAGGCCCAGGACTAGAGGGTGCAATGGAAGCCCCGGGCTGATAGGATGTGCAATGGAGGCCTTGGGCTGGGGATTGTGGAGGAGGCCCTGGGCTGGGGGTGCAGGGGAGACCCTGACCTGGGGGGGGTGCAGAGGAGACCCTGACCTAGGGGGGTGCAGAGGAGACCCTGGACTTGGGGGATGCACAGGAGGTCCTGGGCTGGGGGGGGGCAGAGGAGGCCCTGACCTGGGGGGGCACAGAGGAGACCCTGGACTTGGGGGTGCAGAGGAGATCCTGGGCTGGGGGGTGCAGAGGAGGCCCTGGACTGGGGAGGGGTGCAGAGGAGACCCTGGACTAGGAGGAGAGTACACAGGAGGCCCCTTGACTAGGGGGTGCAGAGGAGGCCCTGGACTGGGGGATGCAGTGGAGACCTTGGACTAGGAGTGGAGTACACCGGAGGCCCTGGACTTGAAAAGTGGGTTTGATAAAAGCCCTGGAGACTTCTGAGAGCAGGGTCCAGAGGAGGCTCTTAACTTGGGGTGGGCTGTAAAGGAGGCCCTGGACTAAGGGGTGGGTCCAGAGGAGGCTCTTAACTTGTGGTGGGCTGTAAAGGAGGCCCTGGACTAAGGGGGTGGGTGCAGAGGAAGCCATTGACTAGGAAATGATGGTTGGTGCGGCAAAGGCCCCTGCATAGGGGGGTACAAGGGAGATACTGGACTAGGTGAGGGTATGCCTGGAGGTCCCAGATTAGGAGAGGGGGTGTCTGGAGGCCCTAAACTAGGGCAGCAGGTGTCTGGAGGCCCTCTGGAGTAGGAAAGAGGGCGCCCGAAGGACCTTTCAGCTTCAGGGAGAAAGAGCCTGGATTTAAAGCCTGGGCTGAGGAAGAGCCTGCCTGGACCCTGGAGGGTGAGTTCATAACATAAATGGGGACATTTCTAAATTGTTGCAAGTAAGCCAAACAGGAGCAGAGAGACTGTGATAGATTTAGTAAAGGAAACGTACAGTCAAAATCAGTGCAGATTGTTTTGCACTCCTGTTACCCATTTTTAACAAAGAATGTGCTGTCCTTAGAATCTCATGTTTAATGCCAAACAAGCTGATTGATTGCCATGCACAGCTGTTCCAAATTCTGACTGCACCAGTTTTGATAAATTCCCCTCACTGTGTTTTACATTCCTACTCCTGACTACTGCATTCTAAGGACAGCACATTCTTTGTTAAAGTGGTTGTAAAGGCACATGATTTTTAAACTTCATGCATTCTAAACCTTCTGTGTGCAGGAGCCCCACCTAATTCTTAGCTGAGCCCCCTCTTGATGCAGTGATGTCCACAAGAGCCTTGGCTCTCTGGGGACTCCCACTCCTGATTGGCACAGCCAGTAAGCCAATCGGAAGACAGAGGGAGCGGAGTCAAGCCATGGCTCTGTGTGTGAATGGACAGAGCCACGGCTTGGGAGCATGCCTGCCTGGGTGCCTCCATAGCAAGCAGCTTACTGTTGGGGCACCCAGGGAGGGACCAGGGGTGCTGGCAAGGAACCTAAGAAGAGGAGGATCCAAGCTGCTCTGTGCAAAAGCACACCGAGCAGGTAAGTATAACATGTTTATTATTTAGAAAAACAATAAACAAGACTTTCATATCACTTTAAGGTTAGCTGTGTGTAGTAAAGGATATGCAGTAGAACAGTTTTATTTTATTAAAATTAGTATACTGAGGTTTGTACTGTCTGTTACATGTTACATACTTGCTTGTGGCACAGCCATTAAAGCATATGGCCATTTAAGCCCCTCCCACTGTTGATGCAATCTGACACACCGACAGTTTTGGCATGGCGCCTCTATATTCCCACATACCATTTTTCTTGAGGGGGTTGCAAAAAAATGTCCAGTTCTGGGTGCCAGATGTGCTAGCTATGCCACTGGGTTTATACTGCAGTCCAGGGAGTGTTCCCCTCACTTTCACTATACGCAAAGTGAGAGATCTACAGAAAGGGCAGAGACCAAATAAAATTGTTGATTTTTACTCCGAAAGCATTTTATCAAAATAAATTTGATAAAAAAAAAAAATCAATATAAATAAAAAACAAATGTATTAAAAAAAAAAAAAACCATAGATTTTTATCCACCCTGCTTCATGGGTAAAACCTTACCGATGGCTATATAAATCCCTAACCCACTCACCACTGTCTACTGATACCTTCATTCAGCTTTAAGGATCCATCCGGTCTTCCATCCACCCACACTCACATTCAATCACAGATGATCTTCTGTCAGATTGTGGCTCCTATGGAAAAGTCTACTCCATTTGTACTATGCTTTATTGCTTGAGAGTTTCTATAATCGGACTATCGTGATCCACCTATCTCGCTCTGCAGAGTGTGGACTATATTCACCTGATTCTCCTTAGGTCCCAGTGGTGTGTGTGTGAGCGAATTATGAATGTAACGTGCTGTTAGCAGCCTCCTGTACCAGCATTGACAACGTTGTCAGTTTTTAACTTATTGCACTGTTATAATTTATCAATGTGCAGATCAAACAGAGGCTAATATGGCAGCTTCCATGGCTGAAAAGGATAGGAGGGTTTAGTTCTGCTTTAACTTTCGTAACAAACAGTAGGTTTTAAACATGTAAGGTGTTTAAGGTAGCCCATACATTAGTCTTTGTTTTTCATTCGACCCGCTGGTGGAGCGATAAAAAATAACCCGATTTCCCCATCCACACACTTGATGTGGATGGGGGAATCCTTCCTGCTAAGTTATTGTATTTAAACAGTGGGGAAACTTCCCTGGCATCAGAATACACGGATCAGGTCTGCTGGCCAAAGCCGGTGTCACTGATTGATTTTGAAAAACTCGACAGGGTTTTTTTGTTTCGCGAAATGTACATGTTACTGATACAAATACAATACATAGACTCAAGTAACATTGAGAACAGAAGGTCAACATCACACTGGGTCTGAAAGCATCAGGGTGTGACAGTAAGACCCCATAGACACTATACAACTCTTGTTGTCTGATTTCCTTTAGATTTCCCAAACCATGTAGTGCAAGGGCCTGCCTGATTGCATACAAATTGAAACTCGGTTTGAAAGGTTTGACCTCATATTATATGGTTTTGGTAAATCTGAAGGAGAAAATCTCCAGAAAATTGTATAGTGTGTATCCAGCTTAAGGACGATATTTTTCTATAGAAATATAGCATAAAACCCAGGGACCTTAGTGTTACAATTTCAAGTAAAATGTTTTGTATGCTTTACCAACATTTTCTAAATTGTTTGCTTATTTTCTTAGGTGGTGACACTAATGTCGCAGCAACAGGACAAGACAGTTATGATGATAACCATAGCCTGAGCCATGGGACTTCTTTGGCATCTGATGATGTCTCGCTTACATCGGACTACGTGGATGATGGTAAGTTCAAGGTTTTAGGCTTGATGGTGACTGTATTGTTAGTAATTCTTTAAAAAGGAATTCGTAGGGGCAAACATGCTAAAAAGGAAAGATCGCAAAATTGTTTATATGTAATTATCAATTAGAGTTATGGTGATACCATGAATAGTATGTTTTTAAAAGCTAGATTTCCTAAGAGCCAATTTACACTTTTTAAACTTTTCTGCATTATTTTTAGCAAAGCAGAATAATGCAGTCATTTTATGCACTTTCATGCATTACGCAAGCACTGGGGCTGCAATGGGCAACTCAGTGGCTAAGTGGTTATCGCTTCTGCCTAGCATCACTAGAGTCATCAGTTCAAATCCCAGCCACAGCAATACCTGCCTGGAGTTTGCATGTTATCCCTGTGCCTGCATGGGTTTCTTTCTGGTACTCCGGTTTCCTCCCACACTCCAAAGACATGCTGGTAGGTAAATTGGCCCCTAGTATGTGTATGTATAAATGTGAGTTAGGGAACTTAGATTATACGTTCCTTGAGGACAGGGACTAATGTGAATGTGCAATATATATGTACAGTGCTGCATAAATTGATGCTGCTATATTTAAGTACCTGTAATAAATAATGTGCCAGTCCAGTTGTTCCTTTTTGATTGGACTGTCAGTGCTCCTCAGTGTATGAAGAGATATTCCTGCACTTTCTAGCAATGCAGCACACAACAATGCATTTGACTGTGCGCTATAGTGGGGGTGCAGTTTTATTCTTAGGCCTCATATACATGGGCGCTATGAAAAAACGAGCTGTAACGTCGGTACCGAAGCCAGGAAAAAAATCGGCGTTAAAAACTCGATTTCATCATGGTTTTGCATTGGCAGTAATGAGCGTTATTGAGCGTTAGCGCTAAGTCGTGTTTTGTTTAAAAAGACATCCCTCTGTTTTTTGACATTTTAAAACATAAAACGCCCTCGCTAATGCCGGTTAACATTGCTACAGCGCTAATGTGTGTTATTGAGCATTTTGCTGGCTCAGCGTCAAAAACGCTCTAACACTGCAGCTTCGGAAAGCGCAGGTCCTGCGTTAGTTCTACAGCTTAAGAACGCCGACGCAACTTACAGCTCAAAAACTTCAACGTGTGTATCAGGCCATTGAATAATGTGATGTGGCGTCCTTAAGCTGTAAAATTAGCTGAAAAATGCGGCATTAATAATGCCCGTGTGTATGAGGCCTTAATCATACAGCACAGGACACAGGATATCAGTTTTAAGCTTGGGTTATATACAGCTGCCTTTAAATGATTGGACACAGATGAAGTTGCAAGGGCATCCCCTAAATAACCCCTCCCACCCCCGTAAGCCTTAGTTTTTTGCCAATGTCCTGAGGTGATAGACATCTTCTACCTACTGTAGCAGAGTGTCCCAGAGAGAGCCGGGAAAAGTGCTGTTCGGGATTTATACATCTTCCGAGCTCGTCTCATACGCACTTTCACACTGGGGCGGTGCGGCAGCGGTAAAGCGCCGCTATTTTCCTAATGTCCTGCAAGCGTACTGCTCCCATTTGTTTTCTGAGACACTGTACAGCACGTGTATATAGACTTGTAAATATCACAAATAAACACTGCGCTGTTTTGTCACTACCTTCGTGGATTTGGTATCTGTGCCTTAGAGACCACTTATCCCAGGCAGCTTTGTACCTGCTACCTGTTCCCAAGTTTACATGTGGTGAAGGTCTGCGGGCAGCTGTAGTAAGTTACTACTTAAAGGGCCAGTACTTGGAGTGACTAAACATGGAGGAAATCCTCAAACAGTTGATATTATCTAATGCTGCACAGCAGCATGCCAATGCTGCACAACAGCAAGCCAACTCTATCGCACAGGAGCAAACAAAGGCACTGTGCCAACAGATTGGTGCTGTACAGGAGAAAATGCAGAGGCTATTTGAACAGCTATCCACTGCTGCAAAAGCGGATAGGAAAACCCTGACTTAGGTTGTGGAGATGCTGGCGCAGTGGTCACCTGCTAAAATTGAAGGTGTTGGAGACAATCCCTCAGCCATCCATGGGGGTTGCTTCCTCTCCACGATGACTACAGATGATTATCCAGAGGCCTTTTTGCAGTTGTTTGAAAGGACCACTGAGAGGGAAGGTTGGCCTAAAACCCAGAGGGTTGGATTGGTCACCATCTTACTGGAGAATCGCAGAAGGCCTACTATGATCTGGAGGTGACAGAAGCAAGAGAGTATGAGAAGGTCAAGCAGGAAATTCTGGTGCATATTGGTGTCACATTAGCCGTTTGTGCACATCGGGTCTACAGATGCTTGACCTAATCCACCTGGTGCGGAAATGGCTACAGTGGTGTCCCTGTTTGGGCTACAAATAGTGGAGTGTGTGGTCATGGACCGATTCCTGAGGTCACTACCAATTGCTCTGCAGAAGTGGGTGAGTCAAGTGGACCCCATGTCGGCAGATGACCTGGTGGAGTGCATTGAAAGTTACTTTGCTGCAGAGAGCCTGGTCCCTACCCCTACAGCCGCACAGACTTTCCCCCCAAAGCCACAGTCACCCCAGGGTCACCCCAGGTAACCGGTAAAACTGTTCCAGGGGAATTGGGTGGTAAGCATGGCAATGAGAAAGGGGAAGGTTTTTTGGTGCCAGGTCTGAAGATTGCCATCCCAAACAAGGGAAGCCAGGGCCTGTCAGCAAACCTAACTGGATAAATGTTAAGTGTTTCCATTGTCAGGAACTGGGACATGTTGCAGCAAACTGTCCATCTTTCAGATGGCAGTGTATGTTTGCTGCTGTTTCATTTGCTGCAGTGCCAAGTCTAGGTAAACACCTGTCAAATATCTGTCAATAATTAACCCTGTTATGACCTTGCTGGACTCAGGAAGTTTTATTACTTTGGTTAAGGCTGATATGGTTATCCTGTGAATTCTCATGCTAAAAAAGTTCCTGTGATTTGTGTACAGTATCTCACAAAAGTGAGTACACCCCTCACATTTTTGTAAATATTTTATTCTATCTTTTCATGTGACAACACTGAAGAAATGACACTTTGCTACACTGTAAAGTAGTGAGTATACAGCTTGTATAACAGTGTAAATTTGCTCCCCCCTCAAAATAACACACAGCCATTAATGTCTAAACCACTGGCAACAAAAGTGAGTACACCCCTAAGTGTACAAGCTGTACACTCACAACTTTACATTGTAGCAAAGTGTCATTTCTTCAGTGTTGTCACATGAAAAGATAGAATAAAATATTTACAAAAATGTGAGGGGTGTACTCACTTTCTCTTACGTTCACTGACAGACGGAGCCCTTTATTGACAAGTGGGGTTTATGCACATCCTACTAGGAGTAGACTAGGCAAATAGAAAAAAAGTATGCTGACCCCTCCCAGGGGGCCGTCCTCGCTCCAGCATATAACCCCCCTGCTCTGCATAGCATATCAGTTTTATTATGCCTAGTGCAAGGAGTTAGACCTGGGACCTGCGGTTCCCCAGATTTTTTTCTTCTTTGGGCTTTTCAAGCTATCTGATGAAGACTGCTATCAAGTAGCCGTCTGGGGCATAGAGGATATCTCAAATCCTGAAATTTCCCCAGCACGGCCAACCGATGCGAGCTACCCTTAGCATTGGCGGGGTCCACTGCATCGTACCCGTTCCGTGTGGGAGGCCAGTGGGTGACCCCCACTTCCGTCCAGTGACCAGGCTGTGCTCGCGTCCAGGGGCGCTTGGTCTGCAGCATCCCTCCCCACCAGATGGGAGGAAGGTCTGCTACCGGGTGACTACCCGATACGTCCGTCGGATTGGTGAGTGACCCCCTCTCTTCCCCCCCCTAGGGGTGCGGGGGGAGGCTGGGCGTTTGGCGGACTAGGCCGGCCGGTGGAGGGTTTCTAGGGCTATAGGTCCCCCTGTTTGTTTTGGGGTCGCTCCCTCCTACACCCCCCTCCCCCCGGGCTGCACCCCGCGCTCAAGCCGCCATTTTGCCGTAGCCGCGGCCATTTTGTGGGCTATTTTGGCCTCTAGTGGTGGACCAGCGGCCATTTTGCCGTAGTCGCGGCCTGTGTGACAGGCTTTGGCCTCTTGTGACCGCTCGGCGGCCATGTTTGATGTGCCTGTGGATGAAAACGTGCGGCTAACATCGCTTCTTCCTCTTTCCCTCTGGGACAGCGTGGAAGGCACAGGGCGGCGTAGGCCCCTGACTGGCGGTTAAAGCACTCCTACTGGGACGCAGCGCTGAAGGGCAATTAATACACAGCAAGTATAGCTGGGCTCTCCCTGGGGTGCTGGTAGCGGTGGGTGCATTCCTCCTGGGTGTCTCCCGGTTGCTCTGTGGGGCAGTGGTGGGGCTGCATTGTGGGGGTGTCAGGGCCTTTTGGCCTGTCAGTGTTCCGGTGGCGCAATGGCGGCTGAACCTGCGGGTTTTTCCAAAGAGTTGTCGGTGGAAGCGCAACCTGCGCTGGGCCCTCTGGTTCCTCTGGATCAGCTAAGGTCCGTATTGGGGGAATTTTTTCCCCAGGGAGGTGCCGTGCTAAGGGGGTGTCTAAAAAGCGTCCACCCCCCTCCTTTTCAGGGGAGGATTCTGAACCGGAAGGGGCCTCAGTGGTCACGGGGACCCCCGTGGAGCTCTCAGATGGTGAACTGGAGCCCTCGAATGGTGAGGAAGACCAGGGGGCCTCTGTAGCACGCGAGAGGGCGCTGGTGGCCTCCCTGATCGCCAATATCCGTGCGTCCTTGCGACTGGACTAAACCAGGGATTCGCAGGAATCTGCGTACTTTTGTGGGTCTTTTAAGCCACCTCGGTCCCCCAGGGCTTATCCCTATGATCAATTCTTTGACCAGCTGGTCTATAAGGAATGGCAGCGTCCGCAGAATTCCTTTTCCTTGCCCAAACGTTTTGCTGTACGCTATCCCTTTGAGGATAGTTTTGTAGTGGGCATCCCCCGCAGTGGACCCTCCGGTGGCTCGCCTGAATAAGGCAACAACCATCCCCTTGGAGGGGTCTCCCTCTTTTAAGGATCCAGCCGATAGGCGGACAGAGGCAGTATCCAAGGCACTGTTCTTGGTGGCGGGGTCAGCCATGAGACCAGCTCTGGCGTCGGCCATGGTGGCGCAATCCGTTACCGAGTGTGTGACTGAGTTGCGCAATGAGTTGAGCTGCGGGTGCTCGCTTGAGGCATCACAGCGGGCGGACCATCTGATACAGGGTCTTCGGTACCTGTGTGACGCAGCTTTGGGCCTGCTTCCCATGCTGTCTAAGATGTCTGTTTTTGCAGTCATTATCAGACTGGTGCTGTGGTTACGCTGTTGGTCGGGTGACCATGCGTCTAAAAAGGGCCTCACGGATCTTTCCTTTCAGGGTGGTCGGCTCTTTGGGGCACAGTTGGATGAAATCATTAAAGATTTCACCGGGGGGGAGAGTACTTAAGCAGGGGTCCTGCTTCTTCGGGTCAGAAGAGGTTTTTTCGTGCGCCCGGTGCAGCGGGCAAGGGCTGAAGACCCCGGGTCTGCCTTGGGGTCCGGTAAACGGCCCTGGCAGCGCAAGAGCGAAAAGACGGAGGATAAGTCCTCCTCTGCATGATGGGTTGCCCCCACCCAACTCTCGGGTGGGGGGCCGACTTCTGGGGTTCGCAGACAGGTGGACTGACCGCATTTCCGACTGGTGGGTGCAGGAAGTGGTGTCCGCAGGATAGAGTTCAGCACTCTACCCCCAGACAGGTTCTACCCATCGAACTTGAGACTCCCTCAGTGGCGTCGAGAGGCTCTCCTAGGGGCTGTTCAGATGCTCTCCGAACAAGGGGTGATTGTGCCGGTACCTCCGCTGGAAAGATTCCGCGGCTTCTACTCAAACCTCTTTGTGGTGCCCAAAAAGGGCGGGTCAGGCCAGTCCTGGACCTAAAAGCGCTAAACCACTTCGTTAAGGCATGAAAATTCTGGATGTAATCTATCCGATCAGTCGTGGCCGCCCTGCACCAAGGAGACTTCATGGCATTGCTGGATATCAGGGACGCGTATCTCCATGTTTCCATTTGTCCCCGGCACCAGCATTTTCTGCGATTTGCGGTGGGGGATCTACATTACCAATTTGTGGCACTTCCTTTTGGTCTAGCCTCGGCTCCTCGGGTGTTCACCAAGCTGGTGGCTCCGGCGCTGGCGCTATTGAGGCAGAGAGGCATTGCAGTAGTAGCATACCTCGATGACTTACTCCTGCGAGCGGAGTCTGCTTCGGCCCTGGAGGAGAATGTGGTTATCACCATGGCCTCGTTGAGAGACTTCGGCTGGCTGATCAATCTGCAAAAGTCGATGTTGGCCCCGTCCTGTCAACTGGAATATCTGGGTCTGATTCTGGACACAGAGCAGGCGAAGGTGTTCTTACCTCCGGCCAAGTTGCTGACACTGCAAGCAGCGGTGCAAACCCTGCTGTCACGCCAGTGGTCCTCCTTACGGTTCTGTATGTGGGTGTTGGGGCTCATGGTCTCGGCCTTCGAGGCGATACCTTACGCCCAGAGTCACACTCGGCTCCTACAGCGAGCGATTCTGTCACGGTGGGACAAGTCTCCGTTGTCCCTGGACCAGCTGATCAGATTGGATCATCAGACCAGAGGATCATTGACCTGGTGGCTTCGGGCACCGGCTCTAACGTTGGGGAAGTAGTTTCTTCCCATGAATTGGTTGATAGTCACGACGGTGCCAGCCTTTCGGCCTGGGGGGGGGGGGTCCTGGGGCAGCTGTCTGCTCAGGGCCGTTGGTCGGCACAGGAATCCCGCCTTCCGATAAATGTGCTGGAGCTGAGGGCAATCAGGCTCTGCCTCTCCCACTGGACGGTACGGCTGCTTGGCCTCCCGGTTCGGGTTCAGTCGGACAACGCCACGGCGGTGGTGTACGTGAACCATCAGGGCGGAACAAGGAGCTCGGCAGCGGCTGCAGAAGCGGCTCTCATTCTGCAGTGGGCAGAACTTCACGTGCCGGCAATCTCCGCCATTTACATTCCGGACGTAGAAAATTGGCAGGCGGATTTTCTCAGTCGCCAGACGCTGGATCAGGGGGAATGGTCCCTACATCCAGAGTTCCGCCAGATTTGCCACAAGTGGGCACGCTAGACGTGGACCTCATGGCGTCCAGGTTCAGTCACAAGGTGCAGACCTTCGTGTGCAGAACAAGGGACCCATTGGCAGCTGCCACGGACGCGTTAGTAGCGCCTTGGGGTCGGTATCGGCTCCTGTATGCCTTCCCTCCCATCAGGGAAGGAAGAAGGGATCCCGACAATCCTGGTAGCTCCGGATTGGTCTCGGCGCCCTTGGTATGCCGACGTGGTGCGGATGGTGACAGATGTTCCCTGGCGTCTACCGCTGCGCAAAGATCTACTGTCGCTGGGACCCATCCTGCACCCTGCTTAACCCTTGCTGGCTTTGACGGCTTGGCTATTGAGTCCCAGGTGTTGAGGGATAGGGGTGTCTCTGACTCCGTGATCCCTACCATGCTTAAGGCGCGCAAGTGTACTTCGCGCAAGATTTATCATCGCACCTGGAAGGCCTATATTGCCTGGTGTGAGACGGGGGGTTGGAACCCCCGCTCTTACGTTGTGTCCTGGGTGCTGGCTTTTTTGCAGCAGGGCCTGGATAACAAATTGGCATTGAGTACTCTCAACGGTCAGATTTCGACTCTGGCGATTCTCTTTCAACGGCCTTTGGCGTCACATTCGTTGATACGTACATTTGTACAGGGTGTACGCCATGTGGCTCCTCAGGTACGATCACCTTTGGCGCTGTGGGATTTGAATTTGGTACTTTCTGTACTGCAGAAACCGCCATATGAGAAGATCAGGGATATTCCCTTAGAATTGCGGTCGCAAAAAGTGGCTTTCTTGGTGGCCATTACATCCGCTAGACGGGTGTCTGAGTTGGCAGCGTTGTCCTGTAAGTCTCCTTATTTGGTCCTTCATAAGGACAAGGCAGTCTTGCGACCTTTCCCTTCGTTTCTACCGAAGGGGGTCTCCTCTTTTCACATTAATGAGGATATTGCTCTCCCTTCATTATGTCCGCACCCGTCGCATCCCAAGGAGATTGAGTTGCATTCTTTGGATGTCGTGAGGGCTTTGCGGGTGTATTTGGCGGCTACAGCTTCCTTTCGGAAGTCTGATGCGTTGTTTGTGCTGACAGAAGGACCGTGCAAAGGGTTGGCGGCCTCTTCGGCTACTGTTGGATCAGACAGACCGTGACCCATGCGTATACTGTTCGGGGCAAAGTCCCTCCTTTTCCAGTCACGGCTCATTCCGCCAGGGCAGTTAGTACTTCCTGGGCTTTGAGACACCAAGCTTTGTGTCCCAGGTGTGCAAGGCGGCCACTTGGGCCTCGGTGCACACGTTTGCTAAGTTTTACAAAGTTGATGTGTCTGTATCTGCGGATGCTGCTTTTGGCCGTAAAGTTTTACAGGCGGCAGTGTAGGCGCGGCTGACGCCTCCTGAGAGGATCTGTTGGGTACAGTTGTTGTTTACCCACCCCTCTTGAATGACACGGCTTTGGGACATCCCCACTTGTCAATGAAGGGCTGCGTCTGTCAGTGAGCGTAAGAGAAAAAGGGATTTTATTAAGAACTTACTGTAAAATCCTTTTCTCTGAGTTCACTGACAGACGCAGCACCCACCCCTCTGTGTTGCGTTTGTACAGCTTGTTACGAACTGATATGCTATGCAGAGCAGGGGGGTTATATGCTGGAGTGAGGACACCCCTGGGAGGGGTCAGCTTACTTTTTTTCTATTTGCCTAGTCTACTCCTAGTAGGATGTGCATAAACTCTACTTGTCAATGAAGGGCTGCGTCTGTCAGTGAACTCAGAGAAAAGGATTTTTTTACGGTAAGTTCTAAATAAAATCCCTTTTTTGTGAGATACTGTACATGGGGATACTCGGGAGTATCCTATAGCTACAGTTAAGTTTACTGTGTTTGCAAGTTTACATAGGTACTGTGACTGATCTGGTCGAAGTTGTACCCCATTTAGTGCATGAGGCCATAATTGGCAGGGATTTCCCCAAGTTTTGGGAACTGTGGGATTGTCCAGACATGGTCACAGTAGCTGAATCAGAGACGGAGTCAGAATCCCTGGCCAGCACAAACAATGTGGGTTCAGGTGACTCCTCTCAGGAATTCCCAGGTTTTCCATTCTCTGCTATGACAGAGAACTGGAGGGGACTGAGGAAGTCCCCACAGCCAGTGAAAGTGGGCAGCCTTCTGCTGACCCTGAGGCTACACTAGAGTTTGCTGACCTTAATGTGCACAAGGAAAACTTTGGTACTGAGCAGAGAAAAGACCCCACCCTTGGCAGGGCCTGGTGTCAGTAAAAAGGACTTTGCCAGTGTTCCTGGCCGTTTCCGGGTGGTGCGCGCGCATCCGTGCGCGCTCGCGCGCTCCCGTGCGCGTTCGCGCGCTCCCGTGCGCGCGCCCGTGCGCGCGCACGCGCCGGAAACGGCGCCAAATGGTGCCTATTTAAACCCTGGACATGCTGCACCAAGTTGCTGCTTGTTCTACAGCGTTCCAGACCTGCGAGCCTCAGCTCCCTACTTGTTCCTGTGTTTTCACCTGTTTCCTGTCTACCCGGCTTGCTTTGACCTGTTGTCCGCTACCTGCATCGACCCCGGCTATCCACGACCATCCGTTTGTCTACTCCTCTGTACCTCCGCTGCCCGCCCGTTAACGAACCTTGCCTGAACTTGACGATCCGCTTGCCTAACCCCTTTTGTACCTTTCTGCCTGCACGTTGCCAACCCTGCTTGTACGACCATTCTCCTGTTTGCACGACCTGCTGGAATCTCACTACAACATCTGTGACCATCCAGCCCTCGTGCCATCCCGCACTCTCGGGCCTCTGTCTACACTACCAGGGGTCCTTGAATCGGGTGCGCAAGAGCGGTTGTTCCCTGCACAAGACAGACTCCACCGTCAGGTACGTAACACCTGGACAAATTTAGTAGGGATATATGATGTACTTGTCAAACCAGGGGACAGGCCCTGTTTTTCTTATTTCAGCAGCAACAAGGATTTACTGTATCATGTATATAAAAAGAATGATAAAATTGTTGAACAATGGTCCCCAAGTCATACAAAAGGGTGATGTTGGAACTTGCCAATGGATACTTACTAGGGGGTCATTTAGGGGTTGAGAAAACCACTGAAAGCGTGTTATGCAGGTTTTACTGGCCCGGGATGCAGAAAGACATTGAGAATTATTGTCAGTCCTGTCCTGTGTGTCAAATGTCAGCCCCACTACCCCACTTCCAAAGTCCTTTAGTGCCCTTAACCCTTATTAAAGTTCCCTTTAGGAGGATTGCCATGGACCTTGTGGGTCCACTCCCCAAATCTGCCTGGGGCCATCAACATATTGTCGTAATCCTGGATTAAGCTACCCGTTACCCCGAGGCAGTTCCCTTATGCACCACATCTATGAGCATATCCTGTAGGACAGGATTGCAGCAATCATGCCTATGGTAAAAGAACACTTCCTGCAGGCCCAAGCAGCCCAACAAAGAATATACAACAGGGGAGCCCGACTCTGTGTTTTCTCACCTGGTGACAGGGTCCTGGTGTTCGTTCCCACTGTTGAAAGCAAGTTTCTGGCTAAGTGGCAGTGTCCCTTCGAAATACTTGAAAAAGTTGGGGAAGCGAATTACAAAGTGTATCAAACAGGTAAAAGGAAGCCCGAGCAGATATACCATATAAACCTGCTAAACCCCTAGAAGGATAGGCTGGCATTGACTATGAGGTCTGTCCCTGTAATTCCTAGTGGTACGGAGTCCTCTCTGGTCCCTGAGGTCTTATTCCCATAAACGGGAAGCTAGAGAGTTCCTGATGAGGAATAGAGAGAAATTTTCAGAGTTACCTGGTACAACTTCAGCAGTTCAGCATGATATTGTTACTTAACCTGGGGTCCATGTCAAGCTAAAACCATACCGAATTCCTGAAGCTAGGAGAAAAGACATCAGTGATTAAGTTAAAAGGATGCTGGCGCTAGATGTCATTGAGGTATCTAATAGTGACTGCTTAGTTCCTTTGTGTTAGTCCCAAAACCAGATGGTACCTAGAGGTTTTGTAATGACTTCAGTAAGCTTAATGCAGTGACGAAGTTTGAAACGTACCCAATGCCCAGGTTACAAGAAATGTATAACCGACTTGCCAAGGCCCGCTATCTGACCACTTTGGACTTGACCAAAGGATTGTGGTATTTGCTAATATCCTTTGGACTTGAAAGAAAAGACTGGGGTTCATTTCAGTACAACAAATGCCTTTTGGGTTGCAAAATGCCCCTGCGACATTCCAGAGGGCCATAGACAAGACCCTAAGACCTCACGGACAGTATGCAGCAGCCAATCTGGTTGATATAGTGGTACATAGTACTGACTGGAAGTCTCACTTGCCCCGTGCCCATTGATTCCCTCTTCAGGTAAGGTTTTACTGTGAATCCAAATAAAGTGCCGTTGGTTTAAAGGAAGCCAGGTATTTGGGTTACAATATTGGCCTTGGAGTAATAAAACCTCAATTGAACAAAGTAGACGCCATCCAAGAGTGGCCACATCCTGCAAACAAGAAGCAAGTCAGAGCCTTTCTTGGGATCACAGGGTATTTTTGAAGGTTTATCCCGAATTTTGCAACTATAGCTGCCTCACTGTCAGACCAAAAGGGAAAGTCTCAGTAATGGTGAAATGGTCTCCAGTAGCAGAGGAGTATTGTCACAGGTACCCAATGGGGAAGAACACACCCTGTGGTGTACTAGAGCAGACAGCTCAATGAACATGAGAAAAGATATGCAGTCATTGAAAAGGAATGTTTAGCCATAAAGTGGGCCTTGGGCGCGCTAAAGTACTATGTGTTAGGGCGCCAGTTTGATTCAATAACTGACCATGCTCCACTGAAATGGATGGACCAAGAGTAGACTAATAGATGCGTGAACCGGTGGTTTCTGGCTGTACAGGATTACTCCTTCACAGTAAAACACAGGCCAGGTGTTGAGATGGGGAATGTAGATGCCCTGTCCCGTATATACTCCTGTTGAACCACAGGTGTTCCAACCCTAGAGTTGAAACAAAGAGGGGGGATATGTTGCAAAGTATCCCAGAGAGAGGCGGGAAAAGTCCTGTTCAGGGTTTATACATATCCACGGTTCCTCTCATACACATTTAGGGATCTCTGTTCCTCTCCCCCAGGCCAATTAATACTCACCTGAGACAGACAGCCAGTGCTCTCAGCCTGGGAATCAGACAGATCCTGTCTGTGAGAGCAAGAGGTTGGTAAAAGGTAACAAGTTGTAAATGTGTAGTTAGTGCCGAGACACGGCTAGGTTTTTGGTTTGCTATTATTGTTTCTGTTTGTTTTCTGAGACACTGTCCAGCACCTGTATATAGACTTGTAAATGTCACAAATAAATGCTGCACTGTTTTTTTTTACTACCTTTGTGGATTTGGCATCTGTGCCTGAGAGACCATTTATCCCAGGGAGCTTTGTACCTGCTACCTATTCCCCAGCTTACACTAATGAAGAGTCTTACCTTTTTTTACATCTGCTTTTTCTCAAAACTCATCAGTTTTTGCCTAGCTGCTCTTTAGCCACAGCGGCTTCTTGGAAGTTTTCCTGATTGATTGGCTCTTCAGGTGAACCCTGTGGGACCGTTCCCGGTCCCCATCTGGAAGAAGATGCAGGGCCGGCGTGTATTGTTTCTCCGGACACTAGATCCATCGTGGGCACCCGCATTGGCATGTAATGCATCACGTTGAGTTAGCTGCAGGGTGCTGTACTGGTCCGGGACCATGGTTTATAAACAGTTTGCCCTGTCCCTGAAGACTCCTCCAGGGTTATGCCAATCATAGAGTGTGAAGTCAAGATGGAACTTAATAAAGATATCAGTCATATTGATGCCAAGTTTCTCTGGCAGGTCCTGCCATGCAATTTGCGGTTGCATCCATAACCATCTGCTATATACTTGCTATCTGGACTCAGCACATGGCCCGAGACCCTGGCTTCATTTTAACAGATCTCTCCTTCAAAGTGACACTAAATTCTGGTTTAAAAGAAACAAATTCTAAGTATGATGTGATCCAACTTCTTGTTGGAGGATGGCTGATTGTTTTCCAGGGTTCCACTGTGGGTAGAAAAATAGCCACCTTCTCTTGCTTGCTTCTGAGATGGACAGGGGACATTGGAACTACGGATTATGGGATTTGTAGTGTGCATAGAGCAGTGCATATGACTGCAATTCACATGCACTGCTTGTTTCAATCGGATGAAAGTGAAGGAGAAAAAGGAGAGGTTCTAGAGTTCACAGAGGACGTTACATGGAGGCAGAAGAAACCATTTCATGAAAAATAGATTACAGGGCCATTAAAGAGTAGATGTGTATCAATTATGTTTGGAGACAGGGTCTTCCAGGTCAGCATTCCGATAGATCCTAAACCTTGCATCCTTGGTATCCTGGATAACCTACCTATTGAAGATGTCCCCAAACAGGCCATAGCTAGGGCCCTCTTTCAGGCTCGTATCCTCATTCTTAGACACTGGAAAGCTGTAGATCCCCCCACAGTTAAGGAATGGATAGCCCAGATGGGAGATACTCTACGCTTAGAAAAGTACATTTTTCAACATAAGGGGCGTTCCAGTAAATTCGATAAATTATGGTCACCCTGGCTGAATACCCCCAGTCTTATACCGTTCGATCTGTGGGACAGAATCGGGTCTTGCCATTCACGATGCGTGGACCTAACGTGTGCACTTCATTAACTCCTTCAGCCCTCCCGTACCATGCGGCTAGGTTCATGGGGTCTCCATACTAGGGTTGCCACCTCATCCCTTTAAACCTGAACACACATGAATTGCACAAATTCTGAGGCTAATTTAATGCAGATAAGGCAAAGTGAATTTAATTACTACCTTAATCAGCCACAGACCTGTGTAATTAATATGTGTTAGGTTTTACAGGGATGAGGTGTGGACTGCTTTTGGGAAACTGACCTCTAGGGAGAAAGTCATAATACAGACCCCCCTTGTTACCAAAAAATCAGTCACCCATGTCTGGTGTCACTCTCCGCTGTCTGGCTGCAATTATGTTCCTGGAAGATCTCCCATTGAAGGATCAGTAGTCCTTAACCACTTGCCGACCGCAGTCTGACAGCGACAATGTGGTTCGATATCACAAACCGCCGTCATATGACGGCGGCTGCGATATCACTCACTGTGAGCCCGTGCGCCGCCGGAGGCGCACTCGCACGCTCACTGTGTTGGAGGGGCCAGGGAGCGGGTAGGGTGGACTCGATCGCAGCCGGCTACCCACGATGCCCCCCCACAGTGAAAGAACGGAGGTCCGTGTAAGTAAACACGGATCTCCGTTCTGTTGGAGGGTGAAGGGTGGTGATCACAGGCTTCCTGTATATGGAAGCCATGATCACCTCCTTCCCCCAGCCAGGGCAACCCACACACAATTAGAACACGCCCAGGGAACACAGTTAACCCTTAGAGCGCCCCCTGCAGGTTAACCCCTTTACTGCCAATGACATTTACACAGTAATCAGTGCATTTTTATAGCACTGATTGCTGTATAAATGCCAATGGTCCCAAAAGAGTGTCAGAATGGTCCGACATGTCCGCCGCAATATCGCAGTACCGCTAAAAACCGCCATTACTAGTAAAAATAAAAACCCCAGAAATTAATTCTCATCATCCTTAAACGCGGCAACTTTTGCGCAAACCAATCAATAAACGCTGATTGAGATTTTTTTTTTTTACCAAAAATATGAGGAAGAATATAAATCGGCCAAAACTGATGTAAAAAAATGTTTTTTTTTATATATATATATATTTTTTTTTGATTTGTATTTTAGCAAAAAGTAAGAAATTTGGGTTTTTTTGCAAAATTGTCGCTCTTCTTTTGTTTATAGTGGTGATCAGAAATGATGCAGAGGGGATCAAATACCACCAAAAGAAAGCTCTATTGGTGGGGAAAAAAGGACGCAAATTTTGTTTGGGTACAGCGTCGCACGACCGCGCAAATGTCCGTTAAAGCAACGCAGTGCCGAATTGCAAAAAGTGCTCTGGTCCTAATGTAGGAAATCCTTCCGGGGCTGAAGTGGTTAATACTGTCAGCTAATGTCCCGCGGATAGTGGGAGACAGTATTGCAGATTCTAGTGAATACTTGACCTATGGAAGTCATTGTTGGACCCGACTCAGCTATTGGACTATATTGGCCTGATATTTGATACAGCCCTGTCCTTAATCTTACAGTCAGGCAAATACGAATTTGAAAAAGAGCGGTCAACAACTGCTTGTTTTTTCCTGCCTGAAAGTGGAACTTCAGTCATTTTTTCATCTTTCCATCTATTAAATCTTCTGCCCTTGTTGATTTAACTTTGGATAGTAAAATGTTTTTTTTTTCCTGCCAGTAAATACCTTATACAGCCTGCTTCCTGTTTCTTGGCTGGAAAAAAGACTCGGCATTTGACATCATGCACAGCTTTCTCTCTCACTCTTGTGAGAGTTTGCCAGGAACAAAGGGGGGATGAGTCATAAGCGGGCCAATGAGAGCTGCAGAGCTGGAGGTGTGCCTCTGTCTGTCTGTGTAAATCCAGGAAGTAAACAGGCAGGAGCTTCAGCTGCCCACAGTTAAAATGATTTCAGCCAGACTCAGTGGAGGGAGATTTCTGCAGCATATTTGGCAAGTGCAGAATAACAGTATATATAAAATAATATGCAAAGTGGTTGGAGGGAAGCTTCAGAATGGCAAAGATGTTTTTATTACAAAGCATGTGAGCAGACTGCAGTTCTTCTTTAACCACTTCAGCCCCGGAAGGATTTCCAGCTTTAGGACCGGAGCCCTTTTTGCGATTCGGCACTGCGTCGCTTTAACTGACAATTGCGCGGTCGTGCGGCGTTGTACCCAAACAAAATTTGCGTCCTTTTTTTCCCACAAATAGAGCTTTCTTTTGGTGGTATTTGATCACCTCTGCGTCATTTCTGATCGCCGCTATAAACAAAAGAAGAGCGACAATTTTGCAAAAAAACCCAAATTTCTTACTTTTTGCTAAAATACAAATCCAAAAAAAAAATATAAAAAAACATTTTTTTTTCGCCGTTTTTGGTCGATTTATATTCTTCCTCATATTTGCGATAAAAAAAATCGCAATCGGCGTTTATTGATTGGTTTGCGCAAAAGTGGTCGCGTTTAGGGATGATGAGAATTCATTTTTGGGGTTTTTAATTTTTTTTATTTTTTACTAAAAATGGCGGCGATCTGCGATTTTTTTGCGGTACTGCGATATTTCAGCGGACATGTCGGACCGTTTTGACACTTTTTTGGGACCATTGGCATTTATACAGCGATCAGTGCTATAAAAATGCACTGATTACTGTGTAAATGCCATTGGCAGTGAAGGGGTTAACCTGCAGGGGGCGCGCTAAGGGTTAACTATGTTCCCTGGGCGTGTTCTAACTGTATGGGGGCTTGCCTAGCTGGGGAAGGGAAGTGGTCACAGCCTTCGTATACAGGAAGGCTGTGATCACAGCCCTTCCCCCTCACACAGAGCGGAGGTCCGTGTTTACATACACGGACCTCCGCTCTTTCACTCCGGGGGGGGGCATCGCGGGTGGCCGGCGGCAATCGAAGCCGCCGCACCCGCTCCCTGGCCCCCCCCGAACACAGTGAGCTCGTATGACGGCGTTTTGCGTTACAGAGCCACATTGTCGCCGTCAAATGCCGATCAGCGGTCGGCAAGCGGTTAAAATGTGGGTTTGATAGCTTAATTCCCCCCTCAGTGTTTTTTTTGTCTGGTAAGTAGCTACAGTAAGTATTATTTTTAAAATGTTAAAATCAGGAAATGCCATTCAAATGAATAACCTTTTAACCCTTTCTAGTGATTCATTTTCTAGTTGACAGTGAAAAAGGCCTTGCCACGCAGACACCCGCCTGCTTAGCGGCTTCTCTTCATTACTTATCTATCAGGAGTATGTTGTTCAGTAAAAGTGATTCTTTAATTACGAGCATCAAGCTTATAATTGAAGTTGTTTAGTATACAGCTACAAATGAGATGTGAATGACTTTGGTTTTTATAACTTAGAAAAATGTCAAGTTAAAAGGCATATTGCCTGTGGTGCTGATGTGCATTTGTTTATGTTCAACACTTTAAAAACAAATTGTTAGAGTTAAAAATAAAAAAAAATAAAAAATTGTGTATATATACACACATACATACATTTACACTGTATATTCCGTTGAGGTTTGTTATTTTACAGATAAATGGAGATATGCAGTGTCCCCCTGTGGTCAAACAAGGAATTACACCTTACTTTACACATTTTTTACATTTAGAGCAGTGTTTCCTAACCTTTTTTCAGTTGTGGCACCCTTTAAAATTATGCACAATCTGGAGGCACCCCTTTCTAAAAGTAAAAAAAAAAAAAACTAAACTAATAGTTTTACATATTGCAGCAACATTCACACGTTAAATCTTTGAGCTATGCTAGGATGCAGTCTATGCTCACAACTATCAAACATCTGATAGACTTCCAAATGTGATTTATCTTTGTTACATTGTCTCACCTTTTATTAGAAAGTGCCACAAATGATGTTTGCTTGTAGTTTCATCATGTTGTTTCGAAGATGGTTGTTTCTAGGATGGTGCAGGGTGCATTTTTTTCTACTAATTTATTAGGCTACTTTCAGGCCGCGGCAAAACCCTGCTAGTCTTAGCGGAGTTTTACCGGCGCCGCATCGCCACTTTTCAGTCAGGAGCGTGGCGCTTTTAACCCCCCACGAGGGGTTAAAACGGGGTTAAAAATGCCGTCGCTCTGTGCGTCCGAGGAGGTGTGCGGCCGCTTTGGAATCGCTTACCATTCATTTCAATGGCAGGGGCGGTAGAGGAGCGGTGTATACACTGCTCACCTCACCGCCCCAAAGATGCTGCTTGCAGGACTTTTTGTAACGTCCCGCAATGGTACCGCCCCAGTCTGAAAGCACTCAGGGCTTTCACATTGGGGTGGATTGGGGTGGATTTTTGAGGCGCTTTACAGGTGCTATTTTTAGCTAAATAGTGCCTGTAAAGTGGCTCAGTGTGAAAGTAGCCTGAAGCCCAGGTTCACACTCAGTGCGGGAATTCCCGCATGTCAGTTCCGATTTCAGCGGTGATTTCACAGGCATCTGTGCGGGTTTCTGCATAGATGCCTATGGAAATCGCAAAAAGTAGTACAAGAACTACTTTTTGAAATCGGTGCTGCGCCGCAAGTGCAGCGTCGCACCAATTAGGACTGTGCTATTGCCGCCAAATCGCGTCAATGTGAACCAGGGCTAAAGGACATGTAAGCCATCTGAAAAGTTCTGGAAGAATGTTAAGCATTAGGGTTGATTTAATAAACCTGCTAAACAAATCAGCTTCCAGGTTTTTAGCAGCTGATTGACTACCATGCACAGCTGCACCAGATTTTGCACACTCCAGTTTTAGCAAATCAACCCCAATATTTTTTATCAGGCGTGTGCACTCAAGTGGTAACAAAGGATTAATGATGGTATGTTGCCAAAGCAATGGTCAGTATAATTCCTGGTCATGCGACCACTGTAACAGCCAATCACATTATTTTTCACATTGAAAATGCTATTTGTAAACAAAAGTTATCCGTGCATATAACCATTTTCTTCATTAGTTCAGATCCGTTTTTACTACAATATTATCTCCGATTCACCATAATATTATGACCACTTATGGATAAAGTGATTAACTTTGATTACCTTGTTACAATGGCATCTGAAGGTTGGTAAGATATACAGGTGCTGGTCATATAATTAGAATATCATCAAAGAGTTGATTTATTTCACTAATTCCATTCAAAAGGTGAAACTTGTATATTATATTCATTCATTACACACAGACTGATATATTTCAAATGTTTATTTTAATTTTTATGATTATAACTGACAACTAAGGAAAATCCCAAATTCAGTATCTCAGAAAATTAGAATATTACTTAAGACCAATACAAAGAAAGGATTTTTAAAAATCTTGGCCAACTGAAAAGTATGAACATGAAAAGTATGAGCATGTACAGCACTCATTACTTAGTTGGGGCTCCTTTTGCCTGAATTACTGCAGCAATGCGGCATGGCATGGAGTAGATCAGTCCGTGGCACTGCTCAGGTGTTATGAGAGCCCAGGTTGCTCAGATAGTGGCCTTCAGCTCTTCTGCATTGTTGGGTCTGGCATATCGCATCTTCCTCTTTACAATACCCCATAGATTTTCTATGAGGTTAAGGCCAGGCGAGTTTGCTGGCCAATTAAGAACAGGGATACCATGGTCCTTAAACCAGGTACTGATAGCTTTGGCACTGTGTGCAGGTGCCAAGTCCTGTTGGAAAATGAAATCTGCATCTCCATAAAGTTGGTCAGCAGCAGGAAGCATGAAGTGCTCTAAAACTTCATGGTATACGGCTGTGTTGACCTTGGACCTCAGAAAACACAGTGGACCAACACCAGCAGATGACATGGCACCCCAAACCATCACTGACTGTGGAAACTTTACACTGGACCTTGAACAACGTAGATTGTGTGCCTCTCCTCTCTTCCTCCAGACTCTGGGACCCTGATTTCCAAAGAAAATGCAAAATTTACTTTCATCAGAGAACATAACTTTGGACCACTCAGCAGCAGTCCAGTCCATTTTGTCTTTAGCCCAGACGAGACGCTTCTGACCCTGTCTGTTGTTCAAGAGTGGCTTGAGACAAGGAATGCGACAGCTGAAACCCATGTCTTGCATACGTCTGTGCATAGTGGTTCTTGAAGCACCGACTCCAGCTGCAGTCCACTCTTTGTGAATCCCCCCCCCCATTTTTGAATGGGTTTTGTTTCACAATCCTCTCCAGGGTGCGGTTATCCCTATTGCTTGTACACTTTTTTTCTACCACATCTTTTCCTTCCCTTCGCCTCTCTATTAATGTGCTTAGACACAGAGCTCTGTGAACAGCCAGCCTCTTTTGCAATGACCTTTTGTGTCTTGCCCTCCTTGTGCAAGGTGTCAATGGTCGTCTTTTGGACAACTGTCAAGTCAGCAGTCTTCCCCATGATTGTGTAGCCTACAGAACTAGACTGAGAGACCATTTAAAGGCCTTTGCAGATGTTTTGAGTTAATTAGCTGATCAGAGTGTGGCACCAGATGTCCTCAATATTGAACCTTTTCACAAGATTCTAATTTTCTGAGATACTGAATTTGGGATTTTTCTTAGTCGTCAGTTATAATC
>BLSH010559378.1:338621-348830 GCA_018402905.1 Glandirana rugosa
CGTATTACACGTTCCTACGTGTCGTATGAATATATAATAACTTGTGAATTTCACTAACATTTCAGACAAAAAAAAAAATTAATTATTATTGTTCGTACAATATGAAGGGAGGAGACACGTCACCTAAACGTGTCTCGTCGGGTCTAGGAGGAGAAGAGCCCAGGGAGATGTCGAGAGGACCGAGGAGGGAGGACAACTCACAGGGTTGTCGTTCGTCGAACGATACCCTCGTGGGCTCGGCTCAGTGTCGAGGGACACAGGAAAATCTGTACCTCGACGCCGGGCGGCCGAAAAATAAGAGTAACCGACTGACTGAAACTCACTGTCGTCGCCCTCGGTTACCACGGTGCGACGAAAGAGTCGGTTACTCCTCCCCTCAGGGCCTAACGTCTCTGTAAGGATGTTGTAGCGACCTGGGAGGAGCCAGGAGAGCTGTAGAGGGACCCGAGAAGAGGAGGATCTGGGCTGCTCTGTGCAAATCCACTGCACAGAGGAGGGAAGTATAACATGCTTGTTATTATTAATTAAAAAAAAAAACAGACTTTACAATCACTTTAAGTGTTCAATAATATATAAGTATGCTGTGCATCCTTGCACATTATGCCAGAGCCCAATCATAATGATGCAGACTTCCACTTTTTTTTGTAATGCACTTTATTTCTAAAGGTAAGTCATAGAATATGCAAGGAAAAAGAAATGCAGCTATCAGTTGCATACAAAAGGAAGTTATTCGTCCAATATAGTCAACAATATAATCATAAAAGAACAATATCTAAAGGGTTTATAGGTAGGAAAAGAGTGATCAAAAGGTGGAAATCATGTCTGAGAATTCAACAATATGTGAATACAAGTGGAGAGGAAGATATCCTCATAAACAACCACTTGTCCAAGACAGCGCCTAGGTTCCATTGTTTTCCGAAGGCTAACATCACTACAAGATGGTTCAGTGTTGCGAACAAGGATCATGGCTAGTTGCATATAAAGTTGCATATAAATACTGTGCTATGAACTGAAAAATCTAGCTACAGTTCCACTCAAATTGGGGTTTTTTTTGTGAATCCGCTACAAAATTTCTTACCTGGAGATCCTACCAGTAACAGTGTTTTCCATTGCAGGTTAACATCAAGTCTCTGCCTTACAAAAAGCAGAAACTTTGTCACATGTGCTGCTTCCCTTGGCCATTGAGGTTCTTATCGGGTAAGCAGCCACACAGCAAACTGAAGGAGCTGCCATGGCTGGCTGACAATGCTTCTGCTAATTAACAGGCAATGGTTTAGGGAAGTCAGCCTGCAATAGGAAGTGCTATCACTGGCAGGATCTCTGGCTAAGAAAATTTGCTTAAAGTGATTATAAAGGCTATTTTTTTCCCCCAAATAACAAACATTCTATACTTCCTCTGTGCAGCTGGTTTTACACAGAGCAGCCCGGATCCTCCTCTTCTCGGGTCCCTCTTCTGCTTTCCTGGCCCCTCCCTCTGGTGAGTGCCCCCACAGCCAGCACCTTGCTACAGGGGGCACCGGAAGTCGAGTCAGAGCTCCGTGTATCGATTTAGACACGGAGCCCTGGCTCCGCCCCCGATTGGCTGACTGTTTTTTGACAGCTGCGGGAGCCAATGGTGCCGCTGCTGTGTCTCAGCCAATCAGGAGGAGTGTCTGGGACAGCTAAGACACTCGTGGACATTGCTGCAGAGAGAAAGGGCTCAGGTAAGTAATGGGGGGGGGGGGTGCTGGGGGGGCTGCCACACACAGTTTTGTCCTTTCTACTGTTTATTAACACATACAGGTCACCTCCCTATCCTGTGACTGGACAGTGAAAGGAATAGCAGCAGACTGATGAGCTCATCTCTCTGTAAATCTGCTCACTCCTCCTGTTGGCATGCTCTATGCATTGCAACACACGTAATTGGCTGTTTGTGCTGCTACTTCCTCACCCAAACTGGGCTCTGCTGTTCACTGCCTGCAAGAAGTTAAATGCATATAAAGAAAATACCTTTAATAACGTATTAATGATTACAGAGATGCATTGATTTGTGTATTTTATATCTACAGTATCTGGATTTCAGATTTTAATAAAACCATATCATGCCAAACATACTGAAAAATCAATTTAGGGTTTACATAAACTTTAGGCCTGAGTGGACCAGAAGATCAGCACATTCTCCCAATTCAGCTCACTATAGGTTTCCTTCAAGCAGGCCCTTTGAAATGAATGGTAAGTGCACAATAATGTATTTGGTAGAATGCAAACCATTGTATGCACATAGCTCTGAAAGTAAATACCTGTTTTTTTATTTTGTCTTTAATATATATTTGAAGGGCTGAATTCTGTTTAATAAACATTTTTGCCATATTTTGCATTCTTAACTTTTTTTTTCTGATCCTTTTAATCTGCCGTCTGGAACATATTGCCATCTTTCCCATTGTGTCGTTTTTTTGCCGCTTGCAGGCACCAACCTCTTGCATCATCTTCTCCTTTTTGTTTTTGACTCTGCTGCTCCCCATCTTACTCACTGCAGAAAAACAATGCGATTAATTTTCTCCAGCGCAATCATGCATAGATTTAATAAGCATCCAAAGGTATGATCAGTGTGTGCCATGCATGCCAAATTAATCCTCTCTTGACTTTTTTTTCCTCTTTGAATCTTAATGAATTGAAGGAAAAAAATGTTTATTAAAGTGAGAACAGGGGAGGTACAAGCTCCACATCTTTGGTTCAAAAGTTCATTCTGTTCCCCAAAGGCTCATCTGCGAAAAGGGAGAGTGTGCACGCATCTGTTTTTCTCTTTAAGAGGAGAGGAAAAGCAGGAGTCTTATTTACTAAATGCTGCCTTTCATGTTCACTCTTCCCGAAGATGCTAACAGAGGCCCACAGACACAGCACAGTGTGATAGGTAGACAAGCAGACCCAGACTTGTGCCACCATGACAAGCACATTTTATCATGCATTCTGCCCTTGAATCTGAATAGATCCAGACAATGTTGATCCATTCTGTGATTTTGCAGATGTTAGAAATATTTTCACAGTAAGTCTCTGTGATTTATGTCACCTTAAAATGCACCCATGGCAGTGAGTGGATGCAGACATTTTTGGGAACCGATATATAAATGATTGTCACAGCGCAGTGTTTTAGCTTTGTTAGTCAATGTAATCTCTGAGTTATATGTGTATTATAATATATGCATTTTATTTTCATCATGTAGACTTTTAGTTTCCCATTCAAATCAGTCCCTGCTCCTCAAGATTGCCGATACACACATGATAGGGAAAATTAACTGGTCAGGTTGTTTTTAAATGGAAGAAAGGAGCCCGAGCCTTCTCAAAAGAAGATCACACTAGAATGGGGGGAACATACAATGCAAATTATGTCCATGGTGAACACTAAAGTCTGAATCACAGTAAAAACCATAATATTACAGTGTTTTACTTTATTACTACAATTATATACATAATATGCTAGTGGTGGATGTAAGTTTTGGTGCCGAAACCAAAAATTAAGGATGCACTAGGCCGAAAACTGAAACCGATACCGAAAATGACAGTTTTTAAAAAATATTTAAAGGGTTGCTAGAAGTTACTACACATTACCGCTCACCATTCAGTTTCTAGAGATTACTATACACATTAAAGCTCACCATTCAGTTTCTAGAGATCATTATACACATTAAAGCTCACCATTCAGTTGCTAGAGGTTACTACTAATAACCTCTAGCAACTGAATAGTAGCTGTAATGTGCAGTAACTTCTACCTACTGAATAGTGAGCTGTAAAATGCAGTAACTTCTAATAACTGAATAGTGAGCTGTAAAATGCATTAACTTCTAATAACTGAATAGTGAGTTGTAAAATGCAGCAACCTCTAGCAACTGAATAGTGAGCTGTAAAATGCAGTAACGTCTAGCAACTGAATAGTGAACTATAAAATGCAGTAACCTCTAGCAACTGAATAGTGAGCTGTAATTTACTACACATTGCAGCTCACTATTCAGTTGCTAGAGGTTACTGTTCACTGATTGCCTCAGTGTCCTCCTCTGTAAGCTGCTCAGTCCTGCCCCTGCTTTATCAATCCCCCCCCCCCCCGCTGCTGATAGAAGGGTGAGAAAGAAGAATGCACACAGCCTGCTCTGTGTGTCTTTGATCTCCGTGCTGCTGACCGGAGAAGAGGGGCAAGTGGGGGAACACAGAGTCTCTGCTTCACTCCCTGTCATAGACTCACAGCCGCTCCGGTCCTGACAGAGGGGAAACAGGCTTGAGAACATGCAGCCCACAGCTGTGCCTCTGCTTTATCACAGTGTGGCCGTGGGAGAGCAAGCAGGGGTGATGGGCTGCACTCGCTACAGAGGGACTTGGTGTCACTGTCACCCTGTCTTCAGCTCCGTGACACACGGAGATCGTGGAGAGGAGAAGGGAGGGGAGGACTGGGCAAGCCAAGATAACATCCCGCAATGGGCGGCACCCAGGGTGGACCCACCCCCTTTCGGTATCAGCTTTTTTTCTCTTTTGGCCAATAAAAAACAGTTTTCGGCCGATAATTTCCAGTTGCCGAAATTTCGGTGCATCCCTATAATACGCAGTTGGGTGTATTTATAAAAAAATCTGCAGGGCTAAACTGCACGTACATGCGAATGTGGCAAAATCTAATGTTACTAGGCTATTCTCTTTCCAGGTCAGATGTTCTTCGTTCATAAGAGTATAATGAATCAGGAAAATGCCGCATTATGGCCAATAGATGGAGCTGACGATCATAGTAACTTAGTGTTTATTTACTATGATCATCAGCTCCAGCTAGGGGCCATTATGCATAATTTTCCTGATTCACGCAATAGTTAAGAATGAAGAACATCCAGTCTGGAGAGAAAATAGCCTGGTAACATTTGCTTAGAACAAATGTACATATAGTTTTTCAGGATGAAGAGCTCTGGTAATTTTTTTAAATGCACAACAGCGTGTTCGTCCCTGGCATTTAGAAATTGCATTTTATTTTAAGTCTGACATCTTTAAAGTATTTTATTGTGATGCAGTAAAAAAATAAACACTATGGGGGAGATTTCCGAAAACTGGTTGGTACACATAGAATCTGGTGCCGCTGTGGATAGTAACCAGTCAGGTTGTAACTTCAGCTTGTTCAATTAAGCTTTGACAATAAAACCTAGAAGCTGATTGGTTACTATGCAGAGCTGCACAAGATTCTGTGTATACAATTTTTAAAGTTTTAGTAAACCTGTAAATGAGTATCCATCATAATGCTCTCAGTGTCTGATCAGTTCAGTCTTGTGACCATACTGACCAATGAGCTGCGCATTTGAGGTTTCTTCTTGTGGTAAAGTGTCCCAGAAAAAGTAAGCACTTCTCATTGGTCAGTGTGGTCACGCTGACCGATAAGCACTTGACATTTTGAGCATTATGATAGATGCTCACTCCGGTAGCAGGGTCCAGAGGGGTAACCAGGATATTTGGAGTTCACTTTTTCATTTTTGTAAACAGGTGAACTTACCCTTTAGGCAATCTATTGACATCTTGAACATTACCATTTGGGAGGCAAAGGGAATGCCTCCGCAAATACCTGCCATCTCAAAGGTAGTATTTGCATAGTAAAAAGTTCCTGAGCTACTACTGGTACAATATAGTGGACACTTGCAGTTGCTTGAATGTCAGGTCAGTTGTCCACTATAGAACCTGAATGCCCAGAATCTTGAGGTGCTTTAGGGTATAAATGTCAACCCAGCTTTCTGGTTAAGAGCCTGGCTGTTCCCCCACCTACCTTCTAATCCTCACAGTTAAGCCGTCCCTTTGATAGAGACCCTCACTGAGTAATAATAAGTCTTTGGAGGTTGGATGGGCCAGGACCAGGTTCTCTATCAGAAATGCTGGGTCAGTAATTCTGAATATCAGAGAACCCTGAGATTCTAGGCACACAGGGAGCTGAATAGGACCTCTGATCTGACATTGAGCCACCTGGAAATCCATGCAATGTAATACAAGTGACTGCTCTCTCTTAAGGTTTGATTTAAAGATGAACTCCAGGCAAACAGCTAAGCACTCCGATTAAATGCATATGTGAAAGCTGTTTTACCTGCCAAAGGATTTACATTTCTGTCTATCCACTTCTGAGATTTACACAGCTCCCCTAGTCTGAATGCTGTTTTACAGGGGATTGCAAGAAGCTGATGCCAGATGGAACTTGTTCACTTGTGCGTTAATGTGCGCATATGCACACACACTACAATCCATTATACAACGCGTCACAGTGCTTGATTTTTTTTTTTTTTAACTTTAACATTGCAATCTATGTAACTCTATGCGCAGCATCGATTTACAGTGTGCATTAGTAGGTTGGAATGTGTTGCACATACATGCAAAATGTTGTTTTTTACACCGTACACCAATGTTACTGTGGATGTAACCAATAGGACACAAGGCAAATTGTCTCTTCTATGCGTTGGGACTGTGTTGCACAGTGCTGCACAATCTAGATTTAGTCATGTTAACTTTAGTTTAGTATATTTAGTTTAGTCCATTAGTATACTAGAAAGTTTTTCATTGATCTTAAATCTATTCAATTGATTCTTTACCTCCAGGAAAGGTATGCTTTGCTTTTACCAGAAGCTATGGCTTGTTTAGCTGCCAAAAAGAACAGTTAGCTAGTTTTCATGGATATTTATTCTATTCATTTTGGTGTGCAGTAAAGCGAACCATGGGTCTCTCCAGAGGTGTTTAGTAGAATCTAAACACTTTTGACTAATAGATGGCTACAAAAAACTCAGGATCACCAAAAATACATCACTACTTGTGTTCTAGCCATAAGAACATCTCCCAGGACACATGTGTCAAACACAAAGCCAGCAGGCCGAATCTAGCCCACCAGGCCATTTCATGTGGCCCCCGCACCCAGGGTCTGTTTTTCAGCTAGAACATGGCGGAACTCTGATCTGCCACCTCCAGCTCACGCCCTCCGCTCCACGTTCACCACTGTCACTTGTAAACATAGAAACCTGCTGTGTTTACAAGGACGGCTTTTCTCTCAATGGCTTTCACAGATCCCTGCCTGCCCTGCAGTCATGGCGGTTGACATTTAGGTGCAGTGTGGTATGGCACATCACCTGGTAAGCTGCACTTTGATCCCCATCTGTTGCCTGGGTGCGCAGATGCGACCAATAATCTCCCTGAAAGTGAGAGGTGGAGCTGGGAGATACTAGAGCTAGGCCGGGTAGGTGAGACGTAAGGACGCTTTTGGAGGGCTGTAGAGGGTGATGTGTGCAGAGGTGGGGGATGGGGGAGAGTGGTGAAAAGGTCAAAGCCAAGGAGGGGTGGAAGTGAGATGTGGATAGCCTGTGAAAGAGAGCTGAAACCTGCACACTGTGCATAGCACCCCCTTAAACGCTGCACTCTGTATGTGGTGGACTCCTGAACCCTGCATTCTGTATGTAGAGAACCCCTGAGCTCTGCACTCTGTATGTAGAGCACCCCTACACTCTGCACTCTGCATAGAGCACCCCTAAACCATGCAAGGGGCACCCCTGAAACTGCACTCGGTAAGTATCGCACCCCTGAACTCTGTATTATGTACACAATGCATCGCTGAAGTCCCCATATAATGCACTCCTAGTATTATTGCCGCTTTGGGATCCTCCCACTGTTAGTGCAATTTGACCACACCCACTATTCAATGCCGTTCAGCGGGGAGAATTCCAGCACCTATTCTCTGAGAGAAAAATCCCTGGATACATTTATATAGTCTTACAGATACAACCAGCCCTTTGAGGGCAACCATAATGCTGATGTGACCCACAGTGAAATTTAGTTTGATACCCCTGGCCTAGGAAGTGCCCGATTTAAAGTGTAACAAAACCCAATAAAAAAAAAAAAACTAATGAAAGAATACTGCAGTTTACTGGTCTTTAGGTGTGGGGGCTGTGTTATTTTTTAGACATGGTTCACACCAGATGCAGTCCTGTGCATTTTTATTCTGCACCAAAATGTATGGACAGTGTTTAACATGGATTCCAGTGGCCCTAGTTCACACCAGTGAAATCAACAAAAGTAGAACATGCTGCATTTTTTTCTGTATGTAACGAAACAAAATGTACTGGAACACGTCCTCAATTGAGATGAAGAAAAAAGGGGGAAAAATGCACCGGAGCACATCAAAACCGCACATGCAGAAACGCACCTGGAAAACAGAAATTGTGGTGTAAACCAGCCCTTAGAGTTATTTTTCCTTTATTTTCACCTGCCAGTAACATTTTTTGACGATGCCCACATGCTGCACTGCATCTGTGGAGTGGCAGCATTGTCACCCTAGGATAGAAAGAAAGACATAACATCTCCCCCTCTCCTCTTCTTTATAATATAAAGAGGTGTTCTTTAGTCCTAAAAGATAGCTATAAAAATGCTAACTGATTAGACTGGGATCACACTGTGCTGCTGCAATGCATACACGTTAATGCTGTTTTTTTTGCACGTTGCATAAGGGCAACATGTTCATTTTAAAACCAGAATTCGCCAGTTGTGGGGAAATGCATTGGACGGAGCTAGAGTGTGACATCATCGCACACAAGCTTGCCGTGCTTGATGGTCCTGTTGCCATGCTTTGCTATATTGCATATGTGTTTCTTGATACATGTAAGCGCATTTAAATCTTTTTAATAAATTAAGATTCCTTTACATTATTACGCTATGTGGGTTCTCCTTCTCTGTTTAATATATATGATTACTGAATACTCAGATGTGGAGTAAGGTACCAGGTGCATATTCCTGGAGTGGCGACACTTTGGCTACATCTTACTAAAGGGGTCACTTATCTAATAGGATGCATGATGGTGAAAGCATCTGCTATCCAGGAGATTGTTAGCGCTATTTCCTCTCTATAATTTGAGATCTCCTCTGTTTGGTAAGAGGCCAGCTACGCTTTTTTTGAAGAACACTTTTTTGCACTGGAGCACTCCTATATATTTTTGGAGCACTTTGAAGACACTTGCACATTATATGGTTGATTACGAATTTATTGATTATAGACTTTTCGATTATTTGATTTGCATATATATGGATGCAGTGATATATATGAATTTTATATGTACTAATTTACCCAATTATTTTATGCACTAGTTTCTTGTTTGATTTAAGGGGACAGCACACTTTTTTCACAGTATGTTTGTTTTAATGGGATTCCTAATGCATCAAGAAGGGTGTATATACTATTTTTCATAACTCTGCACGCTGCCATGAATGGTAATGGCTTACCCGGCATTGTGGGGCTCTGCAACGCACACCTGTTGGTAAAGTACATTGGACTTGCCACTAAGCATCAATATCAGGGCAGTGCATGAACATGCAAAACCTGCGTTATCTGTATGAACTGAGCCTAAGGATACAGAAGAGGCAGAGTGCAGAGGAAATGATCAGATCAGGAGAATTTTACCAGAATCAAAATGTATTTTTGTGCTTGTGAAACAAATATAATCCTTTTAGTCATATTTTTAACAGACTAAGAAAAAGCAAATAAGATAAAATCACCTTTTAGGGTCTGCATACTCTTTAAAGTGGGAAATAAATACCAGCATGTTAAGACATTATATGCATAATCAAGTGAATTTGAGTGATTGAATATTTGGAGATTGAAGACCACATTTTATCCCACAAGGTTAAAAGGTTCCGTTAGGAATAGGGGTTACGGGTTAATTAAGGAGAACATGGGTCTCTGAGGCAAATATGTTAAAAATGGTAAGAGAAGTAGAGAAATCTTTGCTTTTGGTTAGAGGTCAGCCAATGTCACAATTGTATGTATTTTAAAGATCTAATTTGATTTAGGTTGAAAAAATGGTCATTTATTTACTCCTAGGAGATGTCTTGAATTATGGAATAGTTACACACATTGTGAAATGTATGAGTAGACCACCAGACATCTGAGTTATGTAGTGCAGGTTGCTAACTAGGATAATCCAAAACTGTAGATAAAGGTAAGGAGAGATGACTGAACTAGAGAGTTTTACATCATTCCATATTCTTAAAATATATTTAAGGTGGGGTTGAGATGTCTAGGATTGAGAACACGGATTCAGGGGATTGTGTCCATAGCAGTTGGGTGAGTACCTGGAATCTCAAGAGATAACCACAAAAGCATATATTTGGTTATGTGTTGGGAAGCATATATAATATGCATCCATATATATGCAAATCAAATAATCATATAATCGAAAAGTCCATAATCAGTAA
>BLSH010559378.1:356492-370145 GCA_018402905.1 Glandirana rugosa
GAACTTTTTGTACGGTTCGTATTTTTCGATCTGAAAAATGATACCAAATTGTATCGTCATTAGTACTACCTTTTTTTTAGTAAATCTTCTGGATATATTGAAATTCGGACCATTTCGACTTCAAAATTTAGATGATGTAAGTCATCTAGTTAAGGACTTTTGTTTATAGGTATTATTTTTCGGTTATATACCGAACCGAACATCGGAAAGTCGTGACAATATTTTACGACGAGTTTGTCGAAAAAAAATGTAGTTTGATTCAGAATCTGCAAATCCACTTATTCAAGATCTATGTTCTTAAAGTACGATGTTTTCGTTTTTTTGCAGGGTTAGTTAGCGTTTTTTTGCTTTTGTAGCATGAAATTCTTGTATCTAGAACTTATTCACCTAAACGTCTAAGACTTAGTTTGATGTAAAAAAAAGCTGTTTGAGCAGCATTTTATAACAGTGCTGAAAGGCTACAAGCCAAGCCATATATTGGCTTTTTATTATGGATATTTGTTTTCAGGAATTGATCTACTGAATGTAGTAGATTTAAAACTTCAGCTTTACCAGGCTTAAAGTTATATAGGTCTTCTAAATGATTTTTTTTCCATCATGATTACTGCTATGTTAAACCATAGTAAAAAGTCTAGCTTTTTATGCTTGGCATGTTTTTCAAGTGCTGGACACCATTAGCTGTCATGGATGATGGTGCACAGCATACCTTGCTAGAACTAAAATCAATCCCTATATTTGTTATTGGGGTGACCTTTTTATTTAGAATTTTCCAAAAATGGACCCCTACCAGCCTCCTAAATCAGACATGTCAAGCATTTAAATCGGATCTGAGATCTCCACGTTGCTAGGCTTGCAATACACTGTTTTTGCAGCAGGGCCATTTAGGACTTTTGGATTAAAGAAGACTGATAGAACTAATGCTTGGGTTCTAATGTAATGGGCACAACAACACTTTAGGGGTCCAATATATAAAAAAAATAAAATGAATCTCCACTTTTCTGGTCAGTATTTATTTTCAGTCATCAAGCAACCTTGATTTTGGAGATAGCTGTTTTTTTTCATGGATTAAAGCTGAACTCAGATGCTTGCCTTAAAGTAGAAGTCCACCCTAAAACTAAAATCCCTGCATCTACAGATATCCACGATCTAACACTAACCTATCTAGCCTTGTAAGGAAGAAATCAGTATACAAACCTTTTCTTCATCTGATCCGACCCGATCCTATGCTGAGGAGTCAGCCGTGGCTTCGCTGTGTAGGTGGGTGCAGAAGCCACATCCGAAACGGAATCCCCATAGTAACTCGATGGGTGATGTCACTCCCCATTCATTTCACAGCCGTTGTAGGCTGTGTCCTCTGCAGAGCTTCCAGCGCTGGAGACCGGGTCAGATCGGCTTCAGAAAAGGTATGTATACTGATTTCTTCTTTACAGGGCTAGATAGGTTAATGTTAGATCCTGGATCTGTGCAGATGCAGGGATTTTAGCTTTAGGGTGGACTTACACTTAGTCTTGTGCCTGCCCCTTTTATTCTTTCTATTTCAGTTCTTTCAATCTTGGAGGCTTGGAATTACATATGGGTGTTATGCAGGGTGGGTTGCATGAAAATGCAGAGACTGCCTAAGAATGGCCTTTCTTCCAGACTGACATCCACCCATGAGGGCATTTTGATATTTACAAAACTCCTCCCAATAGCCAGCCCACTGCTTGCATCAGGCCTGGGGGCTCTTAAGAAGAGTACTGGGGCAGGGTTCTGGGATCTTTTAAGGAAGCTATGTACAGCACCCTGCTGGCCTTTCTCACCAGCCGTGATCTGTCCTCCTGCACAGAGAAGCTCAGAAACCCAGAGATGATATCACTGGGTCTAAAATAAGCTATTTAATAAAAATCAAAAGACATAATTTAAAATGGTTATAAGGTTATTAAGATAAAAAAGATATTAAGATTTAAAAAAAACACAACCTCCCTTAAAAACTTGGCTGAACCCAATCTCAAGCTCAGCTCTGAGGAAGGGTGTGCACCCCCGAAATGCATCAGCTTGGCTATACAGTGGGATACAATTGGAGCATACATATCTTACACTATATGGCATCTTGTGGTCTATGTGTTTTTACCAGTTGCAGTTTTGTAGGTATCTAATTTTTATCCATTTTATTTGCTCAAATAATTTTTTTGCAGTAATGCACTGGGTGCTTGCGCCTTTCCTGTCTCCTTGTTTTTGTAGTTTCACTTTGCATTCCCCTATCCATGGAAGGCTGCATCTGCCTAGCACTTAAAATTGTTGCACAGTCCTATTCAACATTGGAGGACCTGGAAATGATCGTTTTGTACTGCATCGATCCAGCAATTTCCACAAGAGCAGCGCCTCTCTCTCCAGTCAATCAGCCAGTGAAGAGAGAGCGGGATGCTGGGCTAAGCCGTGCTCTGTGTGTGTCAATGGACACAAAAGCTGGCTCAGGAGCAAGCACGCACGAGTGCCCCTGTAACAAAAGGCTTGCTATGGGGCATTTGGCTGTGGGGACGGGCCAGGAGCGATGGCAGTGGACCTGAGGAGGATCAGGACTGCTCTGTTGAAAACTATTGCACAGAGATGGTAAGTATGACATGTTTGTTGTTTTACTAAAAAAATAAAAAGGTTTGCTCTTTGAGACCCCTTTCACACTGAGGCAGTTTTCAGGCGTTTTAGTGCTAGAAATAGCGCCTATAAAGTACCTGAAAACTGCCTGTCAATCCTCCCCAGTGGGAAAGCCCAAGCGCTTGCGTGACGGGAAAAAAAGTCCTGCAAGCAGCATCTTTGTATACACCGCTCCTAAACCACCCTGCCCATTGGAATGAATGGGCAGTGCTTCCGAAGTGCCTGAAAAGCGATTCGGAAGCGCCGCAACGCGGGCGCTTTTAACCCTTTCTTGGAATGACCCGAGATGCCAAAATAAATGTTATCATTACATAGTTTAGTCTGGTTGAAAAAAAGACACAAATACATCCAGTTCAACCAAAAAGTTTATACAATCCTATACCCACAGTTGATCCAGAGGACGTGTACTAAAGTGCAGAAAACCTAAAAATGTACAAGGTTTTTAGAACAGCAGGGATCCCTTTTATGATATTGCCAAGGTGTATGCCTCTATGAAAATTTGTCTTTGCAGCCAGATGGCATTTGATAAACAGCCACCAAAGGCAGGAGCTTAGAGGTGACCCTTCAGGGGGCATTTTTGCGCTCATCTTATCTGATCGCTTTTCCCACAGAAATCTACATAGCCTGTTTTTTGGCAAAACCGACGTTTCAGGTCATTGGTTACAAGATACTTTTCTCTTTGAAACAAAACACAAAAACATGCAGTCAGCATACTATCTTCTGCGCAGAAGCCCATCCAAACACTGTTCACATTTTTATTACAGCACATTGACACCTTAGTCCTGGATGATTTATAAGAGGAGTCCACAGGCAGAGCTACAACAAGCTGCATTTGTCTAACTGCCTCTATGTTTTATTCCAAATAAACACAGAGGATAGTCCTGCGTGATTGTATAGGATCCCATCCAAAATTCTTTAAATACTTGTGGCTTGAGCCAGTGGCAGCAGGAACAATGGAGCAATATGGAGTATGTCATAGTGATGAGATGTATTCCTGGACAGAGCTTCCTGTCTTTAGAAAGCAGGAAAGCTACAGAGATGTGGGCTTAAAATATGTAAAGTCTGTACCTCTTATGTCTGTGCAGACTACATACATATGATTAGTTCTAAAACTGTAAGCATATTACTGCTGTGTTCACTATAGTTTTTTTTTATTTATTTTGTCCATGAAGCAAATTACATAGATCAGCCATAATTTTATGACCACTGACACGTTAACCACTTACCAACCGAAAGGTATTCCAGCTTTAGGACCAGAGCACTTTGCGATTCGGCGCTGCGTCGCTTTAACTGACAATTGTGCGGTCGTGCCACGTTGCACCCAAACAAAATATGCGCCCTTTTTTTCCCACAAATAGAGCTTTTTTTTGGTGGTATTTGATTGCCTCTGCGTCATTTCTGATCGCCGCTATAAACAAAAGAAGAGCGACCATTTTGCAAAAAAAAAACAAATTTCTTACTTTTTGCTAAAATTCAAATCCAAAAAAAAATATAAAAAAACATTTTTTTTCACAGTTTTTGGCCGATTTATATAATTCCTCATATTTGTGATAAAAAAAATCGCAATCGGCGTTTATTGATTGGTTTGCGCAAAAGTGGCTGCGTTTACGGATGATAATTCATTTCTGGGGTTTTTATTTTTTTACTAATAATGGCGGCGATCTGCTCTTTTTAGCGGTACTGCGATATTGCAGCGGACATGTTGGACATTTTTGACACTTTTTTGGGACCAATGACATTTATTCAGCGATCAGAAATTTAAATACTGATTACTGTATAAATGTCATTGGCAGTGAAGGGGTTAACCTGGGGGGGAGAGCTAGGGGTTAACTGTGTTCCCTGGGTGTGTTCTTACTGTGGGAGGGTTGGGCTAACATGGGCATGAGAGATCTAACTGATCCCAGTGACAGGGATCAGTAGATCTCTCATGCCCCTACTAACAGATTGGGGAACCGCCGTGTTTACATCGGCGGTTCCCCGTTCTTTCCCTGTGGCCGCTCATCGCGGCTCGCCAGCGGACATCGGGTCCGCCCGAGCCGCGGGCACACTCCTGAGGAGTGCGGCGGGCGCGCTCGTGCGCCGGCGGCGGCGCGTGTACGCCCCCTAGTGGCTGTTTGCATATCGCCGCCTTTTTACGGCGATTCGCGCTCAGCATCCCGACTGCCGCTGTGAAAACACGGCGCGTGGTCGGGAAGTGGTTAAGAGAATAGCATTGATTATCTTGTTGCAATGGCATCTAAAAGTCTTGGGTTTTATTAGGCAGCAAGTAAACATGCTGTCCCTGAAGTTGAAGTGTTAAAAGCAGAAAAAATGGGTATCGACGTTTGTTGTGTATGGAGCTGCGTAGCCGCAGACCGGTCAGAGTTCCCATGCTGACCTGTATCCACAGCCAAAAATGCCCACAATGGGCATGTGAGCATCAGAACTGTACCAAAGAGCAATGGAAGAAGGTGGCCTGGTTTGATGAATCACGTTTTCTTTTACATCATGTGGATTGTCGGGTGTGTTCATCACTTTCCTGGAGAAGAGATGGCACCAGGATGCAGTATGGGAAAAAGGGAAGCCGGCAGAGGCAGTGTGATGCTTTAGGCATGTTCTGCTGGGAAACCTTGCTCCTGCCATTCATGTGGATGTTACCTACTCATACCACCTACCTAAACATTGTTTCTGACCCAGGTACTCACTTTAGTGGAAACAGTGGCCTATTTCAGAAGGATAATGTGCCCCGCTACATTGCAAAAATGGTTTAAGAAAGGTGTGAGGAACACAACAAGTCTTAGGTGTAAACTTGACCTCCAAATTCTACAGATCTCAGTCCAATTGAACATCTGTTGGATTTGCTGGAAAAACAAGTCCGATCCATGGAGGCCCAACTTTGCAACTTACTGGATCTGCTACTGAGGGCTTGGTGTTGTCTATTCCTCGACAGGTCAGGCCTGGCTTGGTGGATAAAAAGGTAACTATGCAATATTAGGTGGGTGTGCATAAAGTTATGGCTGATTGGTGTATATCCTCCTACACCTAATTTCCTTTTCCAGTGTGAAAAAATTGCTATTTAATGAGATTGGTATTTGAATACCTCTGCGTTTTTCCTATTTTTTTGCGCTATAAACAAAAGACTGCACACTTTTGAAAGAAAAAAAAAAAAAACAAAAACATTTTTCTTTCTGCTACTGTATTAAACATATCCAATAAAAAAAAATGTAAAAAAATCTTATTTCTTCATAAAGTTAGGCCAGTATGTATTCTGCTACATATTTTTGATAAAAAGAATCCCAATAAGGCTGCATTCAAACAGGAGCGACCCGACTTCAGCGTGACTTTGCTAGGCGATTTCAGCGCAACTTTCAGGGCGACTTCAAGCGATTTACAAAATGACTTATGCCAGGCGACTTTGCCTGTGGCCAATAAGAGAAGGGAGGGAGGGGGCTGCCCCAAATAAAGGATATTCTTTTACACTGTAAAGTCGCTTGCATTAAGATGGGGGATCCGACTTGGAGGCAACTTCTATTGAATTGTATGGGCAGAAGTCAGATAGAAGTCGTCTCCAAGTAGTACAGGAACCTTTTTTGAAGTCGGAGCGACTTCAATAGTGTACATTGAGACCGCTCCCATTCACTTCAATGGGATTTGACTTGGGGCAACTTGAGGCGACTCAAGTCGGAGCGCAAGTCGCCCCTGTGTGAATGGGCACTAAGTGTATATTGATTGGTTTACGCAAAAGTTATAGCGTCTACACAGTGGGATATTTTTATTTATTTTAATTTTTTTTACTAGTAATGGTGGCGAACAGCGACTTATAACGGGACCACGATATTGCGGCGGACATTCTGACCCATAAGCTCTGTACACATGATGCAAATTTCTGATGGTAATTTTCGTCCGACGGCCTGTTGTCCGAAATTCTTACCGTAAGTATGTCCCTTTCGACAGCGGATTTAGATTTTTCGTCAGACAAAAGCTGGATGTGCAGGCTAGAAAAAAACGCAACGTCCGATTTTCGTACGAAAAAAAAGTACGACCAAGACTACACATGCTCAGAAACGAAAAAAAAAAATGCAAAAATGATCAAAACATTACGTCACTTCTGACGTTGAGTTTGGTCGTACAAAAAATTTTGTATTGTTCGTACGCTCTTCACTTTCGACATGAGACGAGCATCCAACAAAAAAACGGACGTTCTGTCGTCCGAAAATCTGATCGTGTGTACGAGGCTTAACTGACATTTTTGACAGTTTTTGGGAACCAGCGATACTAAAAATATGCACTGTCACTGTACTAATGACACTGGCTGGGAAGGGGTTAACATCAGGGTCAATCAGAGGGTTAACTGTTTGTCTGACCAGTGTTTTTCTAAATTATGGGAGGTGCTTTTACTAGGGGTAGACATGGATCCTAGAGCCTGCTTTGCAGAGACACAGGATCCATGCCTTCCCTTCTGTCAGAACGGCGATCTGCCTTGCAGTTCTGTGTCTGTGGCTGATGATTGTTGGGTGCCGGTGGACATCAAGTCCGCGGTAATGCGGGATCACATATGTACGTGTTTCTGCTCACCACGGCCACCCTGTAGCAGTAAAACTGCTATAGGGCTGTTGGCAAGTGCTTGAAGCGGAGGTCCGGGCTAAAAAAAAAATTAAAAGTCAGCAGCTACACATACAGTAGCTGCTGACTTTTAATATTAGGACACTTACCTGTCCTGGACTCCAGCGATGTCGGCACCCGCCGCCGATCTTCGGATCGGGGGACGGGTGCAGCCGCCTCCATCGCGGGTAAGGGAACCCGGACGTGTAAGCAGTACAGCTTCACGCCGGGCACCTTACCGCGCATGCGCGAGCTCTGCCACGCTCTGCTACTGGCCAGGCGGCCAGTAGCAGAGCGAGCAGGGAGGAGGGAGCCGGGCTTCTGACGTCAGCGGCCGCGTCCGCCGGCCAGAGCTCCCGGAAGTGTGGAAAAGGACACCTGTCTAAAGACAGGTGTCCTCTTCCCCCTCCCCCCCGAAAGGTGCCAAATGTGACACCTGAGGGGGGGAGGAATCCAACCAGCGGAAGTTCCACTTTAGGGTGGAACTCCGCTTTAAGTGAGATGAACTTTTGTACCAGTCGCTCCTACATTAACATTCAAGAACCATGGCACACATAGCCAAGAAGTAGAATTATCTTTTGCAGCATGCTGGAAAAAAAACTATTTGTGCTTTAGTATATCCTGACCCTTTTCCAGCTAAGTGCCCACTGAGGCTCAGCAGGCCTGAGACTGGGATCTAATAAAGTAATAGAAAAGCCAGAATCTCTAAGGCAGACCATAGATGATGGGATTTTCTTTCCTGCAACTACGGGTTGCAGGAAAGAAAATTACTTGATTCCCTCTTCAACACAGTCAGCGTTGATGGGGGAATTCCTTCCGCAGAGCTATTGTGTTCTTCAGGAGGTGGGGGTAGGAGACAGGGAGCCACCCTGGCTGTGAGACCACAATGATTATTACTAGCAGCTATAACTTTCGGCAATAATCACCTGCTAGAAATCCAACATGCTGGTTGTACCAAAGTCAATTGATGTATTGACTTGGCTAAATCAGCCTGCCTATAGATGGATTGAATCATAGCCAATCCCTGCTGAATTGGCCGAGATTTGAACCATCTATGGCCCGTTTAAGTGCTTGAAGGCTCCCACCTTGACGTTTGTTGGTGGCAAGCAAGGAAACGCGGTCAAGAATTCTATTCTATAAGAAGAAGCTGTAAGAAGTGCAAGGGTGTTTCAGCATACTAGTATGTTATAGAAATATGAGGGGTAAATGGCGCTGCCCGTATTATAAAACAAAGTGACTTGTGCAAAGGAAAAAAAAAACTTCTGTGCAATACAGTGAATTCCACTTGTGCTCCCCTGTTGGTTCCACACTCTGTAGATGGCAACACCACTGTGCAGGGGTGTGTCTGGGACACAGACCGATTCTGCTAAACCAGAAGTGACGTAATTGCGTATCAAGCTCTGTATAAAATACACATAAACAAATCTGTCAGCGTGAATAATAAAGTGCTTTTTGTATTAGTTACAGAAGTATTGTGGGATGTAACAAGACCATGAGGGTGGGTAGAATTAGAAAGTTTTGGATCTATAGCTTGTTACTCCTCATGTGAAAGTACCCAAAGTATAAATATGCGGGGCAAGCGGCCTGGTATGGTCCGGGGGGGGGGGGGGTGCTCGCTCGTCCCCCCACCTTACCTGACCTGCCGGGCTGCGTGCTCGGATAAGAGTCTGGCAAGGATATTGGGGTGGGGGGCCCCATGCCATTTTTTTGGCATGGGGGTTTCCCTTAAAATCCATACCAGACCGAAGGGTCTGGTATTGTCCCCAAGCCAATTTTTTTTTTATTTTGGCGGGGGTTCCCCTTCAAGATCCTCGGCACACAAGTCGCACCGCATGTCGGATCATCATGATCCAACTTCTATTCAAATCAATAGGCTGTCATAGGGAACCATTGATTTTGAATGGAGAGATGAGAAACGTTGCTAAAAGCTGCCAATGCAAAACGCTGCTAATATCACGTTTTTAACGCTGCTTTTTTAACGCCGCAATTTTCTAGAGTCAGAACTAACCTTTAATATAAGTGCCTTTTTCAATACCATTCAACACATTAGAGTGACATCTTCTCACCTCCTATTCCCTTGAGACCAGGCAATTTTGGATATCCCATAACTTTCTGGCCTAGTGACAATGGTCACCCGGGCAAAGAGAGAGGTTGAATCTCCCCAGCGTGGGCAACAATAAAAACCCTGACGGGTTCCAAATCTTATCCATGGGAATATTCACCAGCACACCAAGGTTCCTTGATTCCAACCAAACGGTTTTTATTTACATCGCATGTGTTTTGCAATATGATCACTCTGTAAATAAAAACTGTTTGGATGAAATCAAGGATCCTTGGTGTGCTGGCGAATATTCACATGTCATATCGGTACCAGTAACCAGCTGGTTGTCGCTGCAGCACCCAATACGTTTAAGAACTTGTTCCAGGAACATGTGCGATGGGAATATGGACTATAGGGACTACCAAATCTTATCCATTCTCTCCAAAAAGAAAAGAAGGCAACATACAAAGCCATCTACAACTCTGCTCCTAGCTATATCGTCAGGCTAATCTCAAAATATCATCAAAATCATTCACTCTGCCCTTTCAAGTACCTCCTGCTCTCTAGCTCCCTCGTCGCCTAATTCCACGCTGTCTTCCAAGACTTCTCCAGAGACTCTACCATCCGATAGAACAGCCCTCAGTATTTCCACTCGCCTGCTCGCATTTTGCGAGTGGAAATTGAGGGCGAGTGTGGTGGAGCCGCATCGGAAGGGGGTTTGGCGTCACTGGCAGATGGGATTGAATGGAAGCCGATTCTCCTCCCAGCGATAGGCCATGAAACTGTGGAGAAAGTAGAGGAAGAGGAGAGCTGGCCAGGTCACACAGAGAGGGGAACTCCACTTTCAAAGTCCCGCCTCCTGGACTGGCTCCTATGATAGACAGCACACTGATCCAATGCCGAGAAATTGAAGTAGTGTGACGTCTATCATAGGAACCAGTCCAGGGGGCAGGTCTTTGTTTGACAGTGGAGTTTCCGGCCGGTTCTCCTCTTCCTCTCCTCTTCCTCTCCTCTATCTTCTCCACAGTTTCCTGGACGATCGCTGTGAGGAGAATCCCATGAGGCTGCATCGATGGGCACTGATAGGCCGCGCTGATGGGCACTGATAGGCTGCGCTGATGAGCATTAATAGACTGCATTAAAGGGCACTGAAGAGGCTGCACTTATAGGATGCATTGATGGGCACTGATAGACTGTGCTGATGGGCACATAGAAGCACTGGTTGGCTACATTGATGGTCACTGATGAGGCTGTGTTGATGGGCACTGATGAGGCTGCATTGATGGGTATTGTTGAGGCTGAACTGATGGACACTGATAGGCTGCATTGATGGGCATTGATAGACTGCGCTGATAGGCTGCATTGATGGGCACTAATATAGTTGTTAAAAAAAAATTGTAACTTAATTCTGCATAAAACATTTACCAATCATTTCATGAGATAATTTACGAGGGTGTGTTTAGGGGCAGAATTAGGTGCGGGGCAAGGTAGGGGTTGGGTGGGGCAACTGGTGCCATGTAACTCTTAAGGCCTGGCTAGTAGCTCAAGACTTGAAATTTTGAGCCCTGCACTAGAACACCCTATCCCAATCTGTATGGATATCTTTTACTTTGTATGCCTTTAGGTGATCCCTGAAAACCCATCTTTTCAAGGAAGCCTATCTCGCTAAAACCTCAGGCCTCATGCACACAGGACGTTTTTACAGTTGCTATTTTTAGCTTCAGACGTTTTTTCCTGCAGTCAATAAACTCCCCATCATGTCCAACATATCCTATGTGTTCATGCACTCGTAGGCTGTTATCAGCTGTTTTTGGCTGGGGTGTTTTTGAGCTGTAAAAAAAACCCAAGACCAGTGGGTTCTGAGAGACATTTTTCAGCTGTAAAAATACTCAAACGTGCAAAAATGCGGCTGGCTCACCAAAGTTTCTGGACGTTTTTGATCCATTGAAAAAAAATGCTAAAAAAACGCTGGGAAAGCGCTGGAGAACTCACTACAAAGCTTCTGTCGTCTTTGGAACGTTTTTTTAACGTCCTGTGTGCATGAGGCCTAAAACTGTACTACTGTCTCCATCAGCTCATCCCTCACAGCTTTTGATTCATTTGCCTTTCCCTGTTAGATTCTAAACTCTCACTAGCAGGGCCCTTGTAATCCTCTTGTATTAAAACTATATTGTCTTCCTTTATTTCATAAAGCACTGCTCAAACGTCTGGTGTTACATATATCCTGTATAATAAAAATAAAATGTTTAACCACTTGCCGACCGTGCACTGCCTTTTAACCACGGCAGTGTGGCGCTGTCTCGTAAATAGGCTGCGATTCGCACATGTGCAGCTAGGGGACGAGAGCGCACCACCACCGGCGCACTCTCGTGCAAGGCGCACTCTTGAGGAGTGTGCACGCAGCTCGGGCGGACCCGATGTCCGCCGGCGAGCCGCGATGAGCTGCCAGAGGGAAGGAACGGGGAACCGCCGATGTAAACACGGCGGTTCCCCATTCTGACAGGTGGCATATAAAAGATCTACTGATCCCTGTCACTGGGATCAGTAAGATCTCCTATGCCCATTGCAGCCCAGACCCCTCACAGATCGAACACGCCTAGGGAACACAGTTAACCCCTAGATGCCCCCCCCCGTTAACCCCTTCACTGCCAATGACATTTATACGGTAATCAGTGGATATTTACATTTCTGATCGCTGTATAAATGTCATTGGTCCCAAAAAAGTGTCAAAAATGTCTGACATGTCCGCCCCAATACTAAAGTCCCGATAAAAATCGCAGATCGCCACCATTACTAGTAAAAAAAAAAAAAAATGGGTAAAAACGCCATAAATTCTCTTGGTTTGTAAACGCGGCAACTTTTGCGCAAACCAAGCAATAAACGCCAATTGCTTTTTTTTTACCAAAAATATGAGGAAGAATATAAATTGGCCAAAACCGATGAATATATTTGTTTTTTATATATTTTTTTTGGGATTTGTATTTTAGCAAAAAGTAAAAAAAATTTTTTTTGCAAAATTGACGCTCTTTTTTTGTTTATAGCGGTGATCAGAAATGATGAAGAGGTGATCAAATACCACCAACAGAAAGCTCTATTTGTGGAAAAAAACGGAAGTAAATTTGTGGTGTAGTGGGTAGCACTTTCGCCTGGTAACAAAAGGGTCGCTGGTTCGAATCCCAACCACGACACTACCTGCCTGGAGTTTGCATGTTCTCCCTGTGCCTGCGTGGGTTTCCTCCGGGTACTCCGGTTTCCTCCCACACTCCAAAGACATGCTGGTAGGTAAATTAGATCCTGTCTAAATTGTCCCTAGTATATGTATGAATGTGAATCAGGGACTTTAGATTGTAAGCTCCTTGAGGGTAGGGACTGATGTGAATGTAAAATATATATATGTAAAGCGCTGCGTAAATTGACGGCGCTATATAAGTACCTAAAATAAATAAAATAAATAAATAAATTTCCTTTGGGTACAACGTCGCACGACCGCGCAATTGACAGTTAAAGCGACGCAGTGCCGAATCACAAAAAGTGCTCTGGTCCTACAGGAAATCCTTCCGTGGGTGAAGTGGTTAAACAAATATGTGTTTTCTGAAAAGTCCTTTTCTATAAAGCAAAGCATCATAATACAAACCTGAAGACTGCTTACTGTATACTTTTTCATTTACATATGGAAAATGAATACCTAATGCTAGGCAGATGTACATTCATTTTTGTGGGGAATGATGGGGATTCTCTTGAGCAATATAATAAATGCCCTTTACATCCGTTTGCCTTTCTTTGCAACAAAGGAAGGTCTTAATATATTTTCCTGTGGTCTTAGAGGTGGTAATCCAATTTGGCAAGCAGTAAGTACTTATGTGTAATAGCAGTCAAATGCTGGTGTTTCTGGACAGGGTGGAGTTGAATGTAGAATGAAATTTTTACACTAGTTTGGTTATTTTACAGTCTGTAGCTCGGTAAATGGCAGATTAAAGGTGTTTTGACTTTTTGTACATTTAGTCTACTATAACTGCAGTAGCATTGTTGCATTAGAGTTCTATTATTTTCATACTGCTGTTTTGGTCTTGTATTTCTTGAGTGAAGTGGAAATTGACCTTGTGACTTAATACTGAAGACCTTGTTAAAACTATTTGCATGCTGCAGATACACCCTAACCTCTTCTAGAAGGCGACATTAAAGGAAAAATGTCAAAATACAAATATGCTACCAATACTAACCTCTCTTTAACCACTTCACCTCCGGAACATTTACAGCCCCCCTCCCCCCCCCATGACCAGGCCATTTTTTGCGATACAGCACAGCGTTACTTATACTGGCAACTGCACATTTGTGCAACGCTGTACCCAAATAAAATTTATGTCCTTTTTTCCCCACAAATAGATCTTTCTTTTGTTGGT